>JABFQC010000316.1:0-30022 GCA_022817085.1 Psilanteris sp. ZL-2020
TACTTACCTGATTCCAGCAACAGGTATATATGTACGTCAGTTTCATCTTCGCAATAGTATTTTGTTCTTCCATTTCTTATTCTTAAATGCATTTTATCGCAATACGGAGACATATCACGCTTTTAACGCCGAATTACAATTGTAAGTTCATGCATGATTGATATTTTCGGCACTTTGCCATGAAATTTTCAAATATGTTAGTAGTTTTATGGTCCACTCCGAAATTCAATCGAAAAACTTCATTGTGCGGCAGAGATGTTCATAAACATTTTTTACAATCTTTAATCATTGCGATGACGTATTTTCTCATAAAGTATTTTCCAATTTCCAGTTTTCTTTTTGCAAGTTTATTTCACAAATTAAACGAAAAACACTCTAAAGTCCCGCCTTCTCATGGCGTACTTCATTTTACAGAGTTATTCGAACCTATTATTCCGGCAATATTGTTCGAGGCGTACCTTTTCTTATATATATTAAGATAAAATTAAATTCCAGTGTATTTTTTATATACGTTTAGTGAAATCACTTCCGATATATAAATAACCCTTCGGACAATATTACGAGCCAATTATAAACGATGGCAGTAATTTGATTAAAAATGTTTGCGTGCGTTATGAGGAACGATAATTCACCGAAAAGAATTCACTTCATAAATTACATCACGTAAAGCGAAACGTTATAGCACACTCTTCTTGGCCGAGAAAAAATACTGAAATGTGACTACATTTGGAAAAATGTACCATCGCGCAATACATTTAACATTTGCGCATTAAAATCAACGATACCGGCATCTGTTTCGATAAAGATACGCGTTTTGTATCTTTCTAAAATACGCTTTTATATGTGATTCAACGTACAAATGTAGGAATGTAAGTACGACACAGGCTATATATACTTTTGTATGTATGATGTTGTGTAAAAGATGCTTTTCTCGCGTGCCACTAGAACCAGCCATTATTTGATGTTACTATACCGTCATGCGCTTATGCACCTGATGCCTCAGAATTTTCTTTTTACACTCACACCCACGCACGCATACACACATACAAATCGTTGTGGCAATGAAAGAGATCCTTCCAAATTCTAACTATTCTTTTATCCTTTTCTATTTCTCTTTAATCTCTGTTTTCCTTCTTGGTATCTGTTTCCCGTACGTGATTTATACCTAAACTAGCGAGTAAAATATAGTTTGCACAGAAACATGCATCATAAAAATCATAATAACAATATTAAAAATCAGACTACACAATGGAATTATGTGTATTACAGTTTTTCAATAAATTAATCATTACGTGCATAACGTGTGTACGAATTTATTTCGGAGTAAATAATAAGCAATTTCTTTCTTGAATTTCTAATAATTTTGTTCAGAAAATATTGTTATCTAAATTGATATATATGGATCAATAAAAATGTACATTTCAGACGAATTTTTAATTTTAATTCATACGTGGTTATATTCTTTTTATTGGTTAATTATAAACCATTGGTTATGCTTCTAATTCACTAACTATTTTCATTTCATTTTATTAATTACATTTAATTTATACCGTAAAAACTTCTAGCTTATACAATATTTATATTAGTTAATATTTTATTACATTGCATATTTTAATACATAATTCTGGGAAATAAAAATGTATCAAAAATCATATAATATGAGATATATTTTATGAAATTTAGTTATTTCGAATATAAGTTATTTATTTACATGTTATTTATACATATACATCTGAAGCCTTAGTTATAATTATTTTCGTAAAATAATTGATGTTTTATTAAAATCAGTGCTTCATTAAATTTCATATTGATGATTACTTATATATGAATGGAATACTACTTGTATGTGTTTTAATCGAATACAAATATTCAAAAATTCATTTACATTTATAAAATTCAATAACAAAATGTTTCTAAAAATAGTATACTGTGTTTAATTTTAAGACTTATTATTATCAAGAATTGTAAAGAATGTACTTATCATATATATAGCAAGCGTAAATATGTCTTACTAATAAACATAAATTCCGACAGTAATCATGATTTTCGTTAATGGACATGCATGGAAACTTGGTAGTTATTTACTTTCTATGATTTTGTGTCCACGATCGCATTTATTCGGCCATGGATAACAATATACCACGATGCTAGAGCCAAAGTCGATTGCTGTTCAGTCGAGTGTGCATAACAAATGTCGTGGCTGACCCTCCCCCTCTCTCTGTGCAGCACAGAATTAATCCTCCAGTTCTTTCCGTGTTTTATCTGACACTATTGATCGTGACGTCGTTGTCAATTCGCTGCACACGAATTAAGGTGAAGACGTTGTCTGCAATATGCGATGCTCGACGTTATTTTAAAATCCTTATTTAGAAAATGCATTTGCCATTATCCTGAAACATATTAGATAATATAAAGGCAACCATTTTTTATCCGGAATATTTAATAAATGAATGCAATTTTTAGTTAGTTCTTATTATCGATATATATCAAATAAATAAATTCCATTTTTGTTAGATAAATATATTTTTAACGGTTTGAATTCAGTCGACTCGAAGCTTATAATTTAAATCAATGCCTGTGAAAACCCGATTTAACCTATTCGCTGTTACATGTAATAACGCGTGGTTATTATTTTAGATTTCAGTAAATTTTTGTTTAAAGCAACCAGTAAATTAAAGTAAACTAAACGAAGTTCGAAGTAATTTTTTTTTACAAATCCCTTTTTCTCATCCATCAAAAACTACTCTAGCGAAATTACAATTTCTCTTTAATGGAAGAGTCATTCATTGTATAAATTGTACTTTTTATTATAAAAAAAATGTTGATGCAACAATAAACAGTAAATATATTTAAAATAATATATTTGTTGTTCAGTTTATTTGCTATGAAATCAATAATATTATATGTCTGTTCTAAATATTAATATTCTATATTATTGTTATAAATAATCACACATACAAAGAATTACATTTTTTAATTAGGATAGAATATGTCATGTAGATAATATATCAACAACTGTTTACTTAATTTTATTTTGGATAAAGAAAGAAGTCCTATTTAATTAATTTACATATTAACATAGTTTTTATTTCACATTTTTGTTATATTAAAAAGTTTTTTATGAATAATACTCAAGTATTATTAATCACATATTTTTCACGGCAATACTTACGGTGTTTACTAAATATTTAGAAAATTATAAAGTATCTTAATTTAATTATTAAACTACAGTCGTTTTGCTTTACTATTAAAATAAGGTTTCTTGTTAATTAAACGTATATATATATATATATATATATATATATATTAATTAAAATTAATTATAATTAAAAACCATTTAATTGGTACAAAGTTACATCGGTGTTTTATTGAAAAACCAAAATAATGTCTGTATAAAAATGTTTCAGTATAAAAACATTGTTTATGATTAAAAGCGTTTACAAAACTTTTTTATTATAAAAAAACATTGGTTAAATAACAAAATATAAACCAAATTTTTTTACACATTTCTAAATGAACTTAATCATTTAAAATACATTTTATTGTACATAGTTTCTGGAATATTAAATTGTATTCAAGTTACTTTCAATTACGATAGAATACGATGATTTAAATTTTGTTGCACGCTATCTTAAAAGTTTGAAACGAAAACATTGTAAATAATAATGTAACTAAATGCATAATAAAAAAGCCTAACCGTTAATAAAATCATTTCAATTGCGGGGAAATATTTAACGGTACATTACGAAACCATGGTGAATTGCTGTTCTGCTGAATTTTTCAAATTATATCTTTATTTTTACATTTGTCTGTGTTAAAAGAAAGTCCCGAAACTTACTTGTTCGTGCTTAAATAAAGAATTACTGCGTGAAACATTGATTAAATTGCTTTGTTATATTTGTCGAGCGAATGCGATTTTTTTATTTTATGTATCGCGAAAATTAAGACGATCAGTTTGCATAGTGTATTTAGTAACTTTTTCAATAAGCTTTAAAATATTCAGTGGCGTCTCGTAAACGGCAACTGTGTTTTTGTTCTCACGACATAATAAAGCTAAACATAAAACAGAAACAAATTGAATACATTAGCGATAAAGTGTTAAAATGTGCTTGGTCTTAAAATTTACAAGCTCAACAACCAACGATATTCGTTTCTGTTTTTAAATCTCGTACAAAGTTTTGGACCCACCTGTATACACGGCTGCGATAAGCGCCGGTATTCTGGTTTCATTTTCGTGTCATATAACTCATCATATTTATACCCCGCGCTTCTTTTTATTTTTGCTGAACACGAGATGCTCGAGTAATGGCGCGTGCTCAGTTTTCTGCTACGGATTTTCATAAACTAGTTAACCGTAAATAGTTGTTATCAATATTATAGGTAGACGTACGCCTAGCGAGAGCTTTATGATCCGAGGAAGCACCGACTTTAACTTTAAATTAAACATTTTTCACGGGTATATAAAATGATTCCGCGCGAAGAATCACAACCACCTAGATGAATTCGAATTTCACTAGAAGTAAATCATATTTCGTTGACGACAACTGTTGCCATGAAATTTGCGCACATCTGCTGTGTCTGCCTTTGGATGCGGTGTAAGCAATGAAACTATATGCGCAAGTTAATATACCCATTAACATGTTTCTGTACGCGCGACCTCATTTACGTTCAGATTATACTTAAACAGAATAACACCGAACTGACGCGAATAGCCAACGATAGTCATTTTTATAAATCTTGCTTAATATACGACTTTTTTAAAAATTACGTACTTTTATACTCAATTAGTAATATAATCATTACTTTGAATTATCAATATTGAATTTCGAGATTTTAGAAATGAAAAATACACGAATATAAAGATTTAATATAATTAAAATTTCTCTGTTAATAAGTTAAAAAATACAGTTTTGTTTCACGAAACTTTGAATTTATAGTACTGATGCTTAAGTTATATACATTTTTTTATAATAATCTCCGATTATAGTATTTATAATTCCGACTATAGCCTTTAAATACTGACGTTTAAAAAAAAAACAGATCAAAAGACATCTCAGTTTCAATTAAGTAAAAAATTCAAACATATTACTGCAACATCCACGAGCAGAAGTTTGTTAAATCAGATGTAATGTTTTTTAGAAATTAATTAAAAAAGATCTCTTAATCTAAGAAAACAGACACTTTAATTAGCATCAAATTTTGTTTGTCATTTCTGTTAGTCCGAAAATCTCAATTTTAAATATAATTTCATTCTACAAACTCATTGTAATACATTTCTTTAAATATACCTCGAAATTGTATATTTTGTAATTCCTTTATAAAATAAAATAGCAGCTCTTAAAATATTTAAAAGTATATTTTAATATTAAACCATATATAAAATAAAAATCGTCCCCTTTAAATTTGCTCCGTTTGGAGTCATTTTTGTATTGAATAAATATAATATATAGACCTGTAATTTGTAGTACAAATATTTACAACATATATACTATACAAAATATTTACTCTTAAATAACAGTATGAAATAATTAAAAAAATAATTGTTAAATGAAATTAAAAAGTTAATTTTTAAAAAAATGTCAAAACATTTTGATATAGCGTAATTAATATTTACGTAATTACGTTTCATTGGTTATTGGATGGTCCGTTTGAGATTTGGCTCGCGATGATCGACGTCGAGGAATTATGTGTGGGAGGCCGGGATTGTTGTCACCTTTGTATGGAAAGGTGTAAAGGTGATTAGAAATGGTATAGTGATCAGAGCGAGGGTCGGTCTGTTGTCAGGAATGCAATGCTGCAGCTTTAGCGTAAGCGCGTAGACGCATTCCAAAAGGTTCTGCACTAATCATACCGGAGAGGCGAATCGTTGCGGTAGCTAGGCTCGCGCGAACATTATCCGTTTTCCTGTCGGCATAATCGCGCGAGATCAAACAACCGCATTTCAATGCGAAATTGCCCCTCGAGCGTCTCACGTTGCGTAAACTGTTTGGGCGCTGGTTTGCAACAACGCGCCTTCGCTTTGACGTCGCAAACTTTGCCCGGTTTGGGTTTTATCAAGCAATGCCTTAAGTACCTGCGAACGTGCTTGTTGCCCTAAAAGTTAAGCGACCCTATAAGAAATTCAACAGCATGTGCCTGAGTAAGATTAATGCCTTATAAGGTATTAAAAATGTTTAGATCATTCGGTGACTCTGAGAAACGCAACTTTATTGCTTTATAATTCATTTGTAATGAAACGAATGTACATTATAGGATTAGAATATCGGTTTAAACAAAATTTATGTACACTTGGAGAGACGTACAATTAGGTTAGCCGTCTTTTCGTAATTTATTTCATGCGTAACTTCAAGCATAATAATGCAATAAATAATCCAGAGACCAATTTATTTAATACGTTTGTATATTTTCATCTTGATGTTTTTAATAAACATATTTCGAATTATTAATAAGACTACAATTTCTGATCAATATAGTAACGAATATATTATGTAACATACTTGTATATTTGTGGTAACGTCATATTCGTTAGATTTTAATTGCTGAAATAAACAATGAGTTATTGGTTTATGTGTGTAATATATTAAAAACATAATCATAAGTAATATATAAATATATATATATATTTTGTAAGTTATTAATATTGTCAATCGATATCACGCATTGATAACTATAAAAGTAGAAATTTATTCACGGAAAAAACTGTTTATCTTATACTAATAGAAATATAGATGATTCAGCTTTATTTCTATTATTATACGTTGATATTTTTGTCGTGTGTATATACGAACAAATATATGTTAAAATGTAATATAATCATTATTAATATCTATTAGTATATAGATTTTAGATAATATTAGCGCAGCTGTTTGCAGTTAAATTAATTAACCGCGAAAAAAAATGCTTGCCGTTTATTGCTGAAAACTCGATATAATACAAGATTATTGCTAACTTCAGTCATTCCTTACAAAGCAAAACTAACCACTAAGTTACGTGAGTAATGTGAACTTGAGATATGCATGAAAAGGAAATAATTGGAGTAAATTAAGGGGATGTTATATACCCAACAATTGAGTACACCTTAAAATTATTATAATTATTAAAAACCTACAATTATAAAACGAATTCAGAGCATAATGTAGGCTGAAATCGAATTTAGAATGGTGCATTTTTGAAAGGAAGAAATTTAAATATTTTTATAATAAGAGTATATAATTCTCCTTCAAGCTTCACTTGTTAAGTGTCATCCTTTAAATCAATAAACGCTTGACAATATGAAGTTATAACAACTATATATATATATATATATATATAAATGATTATTTATTGTAAAAGAGTTTTACATTATAAATCTTTATGTGTAACCAAATAATGTGGTTCGGTATATTTTTACTGTCAAATATATCGGGCTCTTATAATCTGCGTCTTGCCATGGTTTAATTATGTAACAGGATTGCCTGGTAATGACTCAAGCTCAGCTTGATTATAATTTCTATTAGGGGAATCACATCACCGACGAATAATTGAATAAGCGTTTACTATCGATCACACTCGTCTGTAACCAATGTACCATGTGTCGACCGAGGTTAATGATCTCGGTTCTACCTCTAAAAAGGAATACGACGTTAGATACCGCGACCATCGACTAAAAATAACACGAACGTGTCATACACGTCTATTAAACGTTTGTTAATGATGCATGAAGCGTCCATCGTTGCTACTCGCGCGCTTATCGGCATTTTTTGTCGCCGTCGTTTTTCCCCGCAACTCCTTTTGTGTTCTGTTCAAAAAATTAGATTCCGTATTGACCGCATCATTGCATGATTTTTATCGACAATCGTGTTACCTAGTTATAACGAAAACTTGCGTTGCATTTGCGTATAATACACTGACGTTCGCCGCGATTCAGTTGTATGACGCGTTGTTCAATATTGAATGTCGTTTTTTTTCAAACCAACCAACACGAGACAGTATCCGGCAAAATGGAATCGCGAGGGAAAACTTCGACAGATTATTAAGATATAATAACCAGCTCCGGGAACCATGACGCTGACGGTACGACCTGTCCCTAACAATAAACTCAACTGATTATTCTTCTTTCAGTCACGACAAACGACAGCTGCATTATCGGATTCCCTCAACATGCTTCTTGCTAATTTGTTTGCTGACGATCTCTCAATTTCGTATGATTTATTTTGCATTCTTATCTCGCACAATGCTAAAAGTAACACACCGATATTCCGCCTTTTTCCTTTCCAATCGACCGATGCGCGAGCCACGCGCGTTATTTCATTAACCTGTAATGATAAACGGACGATTTGTCAAAGTGCGATTTATATGATATACTTGTCAATTAGCAACAAGAAAAGCGGAGCGAATGTTGCATTTCCGCGTGACGAGTTTGCCGCAACGGAGGCCGCATTAATTTACGGTTCCTCGAGCGTACAAACGTCGGCGATATAAAGCAAGAACCAAATTGAATTTGAGCGGGCGTAAAAGGCAAATTGGTCGCAGTCAGCACTGTCGCGAACTCGTAACTGTAAAAGTTTTAATTAATTAGCAGCGACGCGAGTCTCGCTGCCGATCGCCTAAAATTCTGGCAACTCGCGCCATTGGGGGATTGTTCTTATGATCGCGCGCGTTTCCGAAGAACCCGGAATCGTTTTCACGTCACTTTGTCAAACTTGAAAACCACCGGCAGCCTCAAAACCAACGCGTTTCTAATTACTTCTGTAATTCAGACGTCAGATTACTTGCCGCGGGCTGACGCTGAAATATTTAACGTACTTTTTTGTTCCATTATGACTGTTTCGTACTTTGACTTCATTTGACTAACGTTTCACGTATAATCAGCGTGAATTTATGATGCGCCGGTGTCGCGGTTATTTGAAGATATTTTGAAGAATTGCGCTTCGCTTTCGCCCGGTTCAACATATTGTTTGCGATAAAAGAGGCATTACGAACTCAAGTGCATTTAAATGTGTCGATGTTAAGCGATTTAATATATTTTCCGCCAACATATGGATGCGTCCGTAGCACGTGCTTCGCAAAATATATTGTATGATCATGAGAATTAGTAATTTTGAAGAGCCGGGCGAAGAAAGGTAACGATATGTACATAATCCTTTGTCCGAATTGCTTTATGTAAATTTAAAATGAAACGTTCAGTTGTTATGTTAATTATTAATATTGTAGCATATTTTGTTGTTTGCTTTAACAACAAAACACATTCAATTCATATAATTAAATTTTACCCTACAAATAATCAAACGTTAATCAAATGTTGGTTAAATGTTAAAATGATGTTTGTCAAATTTGTAATTAAAACGAACATTCTGAATTATTATATGTAATTATATATAAGCATGTATATGCATCATAAGCGAAAGAAATTATTCTCAAATAGACGAATCGAAAATCGTTTCTAAAATATATAACTTCAAATGTGACTGACATAAAATTTGCCGTTTAAATTGTTCCGCAACTTTTTGCGGGAAATTGTTAAATTCCCAACCGAATCCAAATTAAACTCATAGGTATCTTATATTGAGTTAATGGAATTTACGTTAATTTGGTATCCATTTGACATTCTGCGAATTTCTGCAGGAAGTGATCTTCCGAAAAGTGTTGACAGGTCATTATTGATAAGAGCTATTAAAAAATAATCAATGCTTGGGAACACACTGGCGAGGTTGAATATAAGATGAATCGCCTTTCAAGCTCGAATAATTCGCGTCTCGAGGCCCTCTGTTCATAGAATGGGCTGGCACTGAGGTGCTGAGTGCAGATGCCGCAAATCACGGGGACAAAACATTTGTCGCCCGGTTAAGTTGGCAATAATGTGTGTGCACGTGCGCTAGTGTTGGCGCAATTCGTACACGACGGCTGCTAGAACCCGCGCTATTTAGTAGAGGAAACGTTCAGAAATATATGCGTCTTAAACAGAACCACGGCGCTACGTTTGTTCGGCTACGCGTCCTGCGATGCTCCAAATTTGCGAACCACTTCGGCACACTGTTCACTTGCTCGACAATTGTTTGAATCCGAGTGGCTGCGTTTAATTATTGCCAAACCAGTTCGACAAAAATGTTCTATCTTTGTTCATCCGATTCTCAGCGCACCTAAAAGTTTTCTGCTTTGGTTTCACGGATATTCAATGTAGTTTACTTTTTGTAATTGTTTACGGCAAACTTTCTACGTTGTCGTCAACCGGGGGATTTGTTATGGCCCACAAAAATGACTTTGTATCGTAAATAAATCGCTTTTTTGCCATTACTTGTTCGATCAACATTTTCTATATTAGTAAATGAATTAATGCTTTGATTGAAACTGACATTCGAGCATAATTTTTTATAAACTAATTTGTTTGTTTGTTTTTTTAAACTAACAAATTTATTATTTGTTATTGTTATATTTTCTAAATAAGCAACGGATTACAATGTATTATTTGGGTATAACTTTTTTCATATTTCTTTATATAGTAATATTTTTTTATTTAGATGAATTAATTGTTATTTTCAAAATGAAAATTGTGTGCGCAAAAAGTATTGTACATTTCAGTATGTGTTATTCGATATACAAAGTTATGTTAACGCGTATGTCACAGACAGTTACACGGTATAAATGCACCTGTATTACCTTGATGAATCGCAGAACAAAAAGTACAAAGCTCGTAGTTGTCAAATGTATATTTTTCAAAAAGAACACAAACAGTTTTACCTTGATTTAAGCGGCTGGGTACTTTTTCATCATCAAATCAAAAAGAAATTGAAACACAAAAAATTTAAACTGTCAAATTTTCATTTCTTTCTCGTAGCAAGTCAAAGAGGCTTTTATAGAGCTGGATAGACATCGCATTTGAGATTAGTACATTAAGGATCTTCTATGCAGTGCAGTTGCGGACAGTTCGCTTGAAACGTTTGGTTGCAAAGATGGGTGCACTGACGCGAAAAAGACATACCGATTCCTCAGTACTTTTATCTTTTAAAACAGTGTCACTCTGTCATGTGAGTATCAGTGGCAGTGCAGCGATAGTGGATTTTACTTTTCATAGACTTTTAGGATTTGCATTAAAGGGAGCAAATAAAGACAAGAATATAGACGAGGAGAATGGAGAAGTGCACAAAGAGCAAAGAGAAAAATAGTGCAGAGACGCAAACTAACGACGAAATAATTTTTTTCTTTGAATTCACGTTTAGTGTAATTGATGCTTCTTCCAAATGCTGGATGAGTGAACATCCGGGGAAATGTTCAAGTGGCATCGAACAGATTTTGGATCAGTTTATACCGCTTTGATTACACACTGTTTCAACAAACATACAAAGCCATTGTACCAAAATGTAATGCTTTGATTCTACGGATTTCAGTTTGGTGTCTCTATTCGCCAAGTGCTTCCTAATATCTTCCAATATGCGGAATTCGAACTGATTAATTATAAAAACATTCTAACTTGAAGATCAATATTTTAGCGTATAGTTTGGAGTATCATTAGTAATTTGTTTGTGAAAGCATTAAAGCTAGAAACTCTATTCTGTTTGGACGCCTAATTAAATGTTTGTTTTAAATAACGGAATTAATAAACAAATAAACGTACGTTTTACGGAATATTGTAAAAAACGAAATTAGGCCACATTTTATGAAAGTAAAAATAAAATAGTAGGCGATGTTATTACGCTTTAATTACACTTATTATGTTAACATTACATGATAATATTGTTGAATATAATATTATAATGATTCGTTTTTAAACACGCAGAAAATATTAGTTTAAAATAATTATCATATCATTATTTTAAAATATTGGAAGCGTATTCTGTTGGAAATTCGTTTTAATAAGAATAATTCGGAATTTAAAAACAGACAATTTTAAAACATATTATTCAAACTAATTATGTTTTTAATTGAAAAATTAATTACATAATTAATTAAATAATAGTCATATATTTAAAAAAACTTGCTTTTGATGTATAATTTATCCTAATGTAATTTTGTTACGGAATTGCGTAATTTACGATTGTTTTATTTGGACTCTATGACAATCGCACTCTCCATGAGGGCGCAACCATCTTATATCGTAAATGTAGTAATCATATCTACTGTAATATTCGGAACATTAGGTAACATGACACTCACATTTCATCCTTCATGTTACAAAGATAATTCCATGATATTATATTTAACATTTATATAATTTAAAATCTTTTCGGCAACTCAGCGATAAATTGTTTTCATACATTTCAACAAAATCTTCATAAATTAATAGCGAATTAACAACTTTCGCCGTTTTAAGTTTTTCTTACAAAAACAATAAATAACGCATATCACGGATGTTTAAATTTTTTTTTTTCATACATTTTTATACAATTTTAATAAATGTGTGCACTTATGCGCTGAAAAAAAAGGTGCTTGAATATTTAAAGTACTCTTGCAATAATTTATCGAAAAGTGCTTTCTTCTTTAAATCAAAATACGACGACCTTTTCTTCAATCGCTCGGGGCGAGTGTTCTTTAACAGACCCTTCCAAAGTCTCGATTCAGTCGGAGCTTTCGGTTTGCTTAGGCTCCGTTCGGATAGGCCTTCCATATCTATCTCACGCTTTTAGTCGAGTCTGCGGATAAGTTTCCAGTCGGTCCGTTCCGTTCATTTTTGCTCAGCTTGTCCTTTAGTTCCTCTTTCGCATGGGCGCAAAAAGCCCATTGAGACAAGAGTCTCGAATAAATATTTAATCATTGAGGATCGAAAGGTGGGTCGACGCGGAAGCCCGAAGAAGCCGCGCTTAGAATTCAGATCACGGTTTCCCTAGAAAATCCTGGCGGATCTTGATCGATCGAACGACGAAGCGATGTCTCCGTTAATAATAAAGCAATGCGCGCGCGAGAGTGAGACTAAATAAACTAATGCCGTTCGCTTTTGGGTGACGCCTGCCATAACACCGCGCATTTCTTCGCGCCACTTTGCATATCGCAGTGTCTTCTGCCGAGTGCTTGCTAGAGAAAAGCACGCTCTGCTATTCACGCGGCCTAGATTTTCCACGATGAATCGTTGCGCATTCAAAACCCACCGCAATTTTCCCACGCGCTCTCGCTCTGAGATTACATGAACCTATAGCTACCAATTACCTAATACCGTGTCCCATTGTGGAGAATCGACAAAATGCGACGACAGTTCGTGTCGATGGTAATGAACACAAAAGAACCGCTGCTGGTTCAAACAGAGAATTCGTAATGAAGCAAAATTAAATTAAATTAAGTCGTCGTTGTTGTTGGCGCGCAATTTTTAATAACAAAATGTGTAATCGTCAGAAAAACCATTCGACGCTGATATCGAACACGGTCGAGTGATTTGGCTATTCAAAAGGACGTATTTTTGTTCGAATAAGTTGAATGAAATTCTATGACGTGAATTCGATATTTTAATTTTGTTTACTTAAAGCGTGACTAAACTTATGATCAGAAATCGTAATTTTAAAGTTTGTCAGGTGAATTTTAGTAAAGAATGGTTGCGCTGTTATGCAAAGGTCATTTCGAAGAATCAATTCCAGGATCTTCCTCTCGATTAATATATTCTTTTTATTCGAATATGTTATATTCTGTTATTAAAACATAACGTCATGCAGGTAAGTATTATCGCGTTAGTGAATTACGGATGAGATAATGCACAAAATAGGTAATTACAGTAATCTCCGGGCCAAATAGGTTAGCGTGGAAAATGGTTAAAGTTTCCCTGCATAGTGGTTCAAATATGGAATACTGCGGGTGGTTTAAATATGTTACAGAACAGTATTATACACTTTGCAACAAAGTACTCGAACATTTTATGGATTTAATGAACGATATCGTGTACTAAGAACCTTCAATTATTTGTTTTTGTTTTACAAAATTTCGCTGCACTGTCGTTGCAAATTTTGCATTAAGTCATATGTTTAGAAGCAACTTGGGATTTTTTTAAATATTTTTGTTAACTAATTTTATTAACTTCAGGTTGTTTTGGGGTAACTGCTTTCTCTACATTTGTATGGTCTCTATCTTCATCTTCACTTTAGAAACTTTTATATTGGACGAAATACTTGGTCGATAATGGTTGCAACTTCCGAATGATCTTAATAACAGTTATAGTTGCTCAGTTAATAACAAGCTAACGCAACAGATGTTATTAATTTATTTTTATTTGTTTTGGTATTATGAACTTGCGTGTATTTAAATATAATATATTATTACTTCTATTAAATTTGTTTTGTATATTCAACTTATTACATTGCATTTAATTCTATTTAAATCGTAGTATTTGTTATTAAATATTTCATGCCGATGTTTAAAAAGAAACCAATCCGAGCACAAGAAAACTGGCAGTTTGCAAAAATTGAAAATAATATAATTGGAGACAGAAGCTGGAAAAATGTGTGATATTCAATAATACCAGTAACGACTGTGTTTACAGAAGATTCAAGTGAAAGAAGGAGGAAAGAAAGAAGAAGAAGAAGAAGAAGAAGATGAAGCGGGCGTGTGACGTTGGCAAAGGCTTTTCCTTTAGGTTCGATAAAATCACCCGTTTGTAAGAAAATGGAAAAAGTTCCTAACTTGTCGTGCAATTGTCGCGATTCCGAAAGTTCTTTAATTTTCTTGAAAACGGCTGGTTTTATTGAGAAGTCGTATGAGACATAAAAAGTATATTTCTTATGACTAGCTCTCCATTGCCAGGCAGAAGACTATAAAAATGACTATTCCTCGATTTTTATTGCGCTTAAAGGAGACGAGAAAAATTAGATGAGTGTGCAGTAGTAATTAAGGATATTCGTCAGTGAGAGAAATCCCTGTTAAAAGTTCAATAAGAAAGTAGTTTCAAGTTTAATTTTTCTTTAATTTTGAATTTTTTATGAAAATGTGAGAAGTGTGGCATTTTAATCCTTTATTGAAGTTTGCACTATATTTTCAGTTTACGTTTTATTCTGTAAAATAATAATGGTGGATAATTTCGGAAGAACTTAAATTGCTTTCAAAAAATAACAATTTGGATTTATTATGTTTTTAAAATAATTTTCTTATATTATATATTATATTTGACCATTACAAAATAAGCTATACGATATGAGTATCGTTTCTAAATTGGGGTTAGTAAATATTGAAGATAGTTGCAACTGTTATAAACATAGTTTATATTCCATTAAAAGCAATGGTGTGCTTTATACACGTATGCTAATCATATAAAGTATTATGTAATTAGAATATAATTTTATTTAAATTATGTCAAATAAAAAGTTACAAACCTTCGTTCGCCAAGATTAATGTAGAAAAAATAAGTATAGTTTATTAAATTTTTTATTTAAAGCTTTGATAATATTTTCTCAATATTTCTGCATCTTAATAAAAAGAATAACGTCGTAAAAATCTCTAGAGAAAACCGTTTTCCAATTACGAAAATTGTGTACTGTTTTTTCCGGGATTACCGAGATCTTAAAAAAATCGAAACAATAAAATATTGCATGTAATAAATTCAATATCTGCTATCAACGCAAGCGTCAATATATATATATATATATATTTCTTGAATAATTGAAATGTTTCCGAGATTTTTAATAAGAAAATCTCACATGACACCGTATTTTTTGCCGCGATGTACACATAATTTGATTACTTTTTATTAAATTCTTTTAACTGATTTTCAAGATAAAAATTTTTGCGAAGAAATTGTTCTGCGGAAAGTATGATCGACGACTCCGAGTAAAACCTTACTTCATCTGTCTAGAACCGTCGTGGCGTACTGCCAACTGACAATTAAAAATTAACGTTCCTTAATAGCGAGAGATTGTTAATTACAATTTTATTGCTTTCTCACTAATTCCCGTGATTCGTTTCCGCGCTTCAATATTTTTATCAGCAGACTTCATAAATGGTAGGAAACGATTTCGCAGATACTCGAAAGATCAAAAATAAGAATAAAAACGTAACCATTGTACACTGGTATGTATTTCTGGAATAGCAAGAGCTAATTAATTCAGCATGTCACGCATAACCAACATTCGTAGGTGCTGGTATCGATTGTATATATTTCGCGAAATAGAGCCGACGTAGGTACTCTAATGAGGGAGTCAACGTAGTAAATGCCGACCCAATTACGCGAATACGTGAGAAGTCAGAGAGCGCCATGATGCATCGCATGTAATAGTACATCCATGCTTTCTAAACGATGCATCGTCATACTCATTTCCAACCCAAAACACGCAGACGAAAAATTGTGCTGAAATTATAACAATCTTTCAACTTTATATACCAGATGAAACGACATTTTGACTGAAATATTTCACAAAATAACCAAGAAATAGCAACCAAGCAAACTTATTTGTTTGCAACAATTGGTGGAATACAAAAACACCTTTCCAGTCGATACATGCCATTCGAAGTTTGTATTTGCCAGTCAACGAATCACATTTTCGACTTAATTCATAAATTAATCGAATCACTCTGATGGAAAATAAAATACACTCAATAGCCGTATATATATTCAACGTTGGATGTTTTATTTTAGTGTATTTTATAAATATATAAATAAATTATCAATCGTATGAAAAAACTTTGTTTTTTTTTTTATTTTTGTTATGCAATATGTTTAATTTGATAAATATCTTCCGTCATGGTTGTATAATTAAAATTTATGATTACGAAACAGATATTGACGTTGTCTGTTTAAGTGAAAAACTTTGAATAATCAATAAACACAATAATGAAAAATGTGTTTATTTTATTGGATAATCCACTACGGCCAAGGGCAAGGTCTAAATTTTTCCCAGTTTCTATTTCCCATGCCGAGACAAAATGAATATAAAATTGAATGAAATCGATTCGGTTAAGTCATGCTAGCGAACGATTGTCTAACAATACATTAATTTCACCATTGTCAGTAGCATTTAATATACATTTAATATTTAAGCAAAAGAGACATCGTGAGCTCTATTTTAATAGTATTATTAGATTCGCCTTTAGCAATTCTGATAAAGTTTCCATTAAGGGGGTGCCGTCTAACCATTGATATTTCGTTCTTCTTCACACGAATGAGCGAGCAACACACTCTTGAATTTGCTCCTTTCGCTAAAGGGTATCTCGGCAATAAAGACACGGTAGATGTATTGGATCATTGGATTCCGTTTCATCTTCCTAAGCCAAAGTCGAGCTCCTTTGGTCTTTCAAGCGTCCTACTCTTCTTGATCACTACGAGAAATATTAGTTATATATACATGTACATAGTTTATATACGCCTTCTATATATTACGCCGGCACATTTGTCTCCTAGAAAATGCTTCCCGAATACATTTTCACGCTGCGCGTACACGCCGGTGCCCAACATGAAAAATAACCTTTTGAAAATGCACCGTTCACTGTAAATATATCGCCGCACGCAGAAAATAATTTTACTAGCTAATATTTCGCATTTGGAAAAACCCGGGGAGATAAATTCGATTGGCGAGCGCGAAATACGAAAATTCGCGTGAAAAATGAGTTTAATGAATTTGCGATGCGAGTAACTTATGACATTGCCGGGATGCACGCGTTTCTTTTTCTCATGCCATTGACGAAGATTTATTTCGCCGACGAAAATCGCAGTTTGAATGGATCGCGTTATTCAGATGAAACGAGCGCCCAAGTTCTCTCGTGTGATCGGTGCCAAGATCAACAGGATCTTGCAGATAAAAGATTGTGGACTGGCGCGCAACAATTAGAGCAAAACGATACGCCATTTCTTATTGTATGAGTATTCATTTAATCGCTTACGATCTTTGCGCAGCCGTAAGAAACGGCAGACAGAGCGAACGGAATCTCATAATGTTCATTTTGTCTTTTTGTTTCAGGTAAGTTCACGTTTCTCGAGAACAGAAGCCAACCTTACGTAAGTTTAATCCTCATTAAATACGGTCTTGTTAATCTTGAGGATTCGGAAAAGCGAATTGCACTTGCGAGGCAAGAAAGTTTGTGTCATAAGCTAAGTAAAGCTGGGGCATTTTGTGATTTTCATTAACAACCAGCGAAACACTGGGCTGATAAAGTATCCACTCTTTGCGAGGTCATTACTTTCGCTCGAGCGCAATTCGTCTGTCTTTATGCAACGCCGTTTTCGATCATAAATATGTAACGTATAATTTTCATTCGTATAATTCAGTTTTATATGCATTATTTTATATATTTTATGTATTCATTTTTACGTTAATAATCTCTGTCGCGAATATTTCAAATCATTGTAATAATGGTACAATTTGTTTGTATATTTTAAAACATTTTTGAACAGAAATATGTTTCGGGTCAGTATTTTCGACGTTCACTGTAGTGGCTCTAATAGTTAGTAATTTATTTTACAACTAAAAAATTGTACTTTATTTGTATTTTTATACTCGAAAATTATTTATTTATTAATATAATTTGATTCATTCAAACAGTGCCAAGTGTAACACACATTTGTTCATACCAGGAAGTTATTTATATGTTTATATTACTATATACTAAACTAGTGTATATGTTGTTTTATTTTATTAGACGGTGCAAATTTAAGATTAATATCTGGATAAAAATACAGTTATAATTTACAAAAGCAATTAAATTTATATTCATGAAAATAATTTTATATATTTCTTGTAAATCTAATACAAACTTTTCTGTTCAATTCCTCTGAACTTTATTGGAAACATAACTTTTTACTGACAAATTAGATTTCAATAAAAACTATGTTTACTTTTATATATATAATTTTTCGGTACAGCATAATTCAAATAATTGTGTACCGTAATATTTCCTTTTAGCTATAAAATACTGTTACAATGATAATTTATAATAATAATGAAAGAATATTTACTTTTTTAAAATAATGATCCATATTAATATAATAATTCCCTTGAAAATATTTAGTTTAACATTAGCACTTAACAGTAAAAATTGAAAAATAACTGTAACATTTGACAATTTACAATTGCTTATTCGTACTGTGAACTATATCTGTTATTTTTTATTTTTTGAGTTATTAATTGACGTCATTCGTTGTTTATTATCTTTTTGTAAAATATACAAACATGATGTTATATATTGACACTTTTCTAACGACCCCAAAACATTCAACGTTACGAATACAACTTAATGAAAAGCTCTTTGAATTTTTTTATTTATTTACTTTTTTGACTGAATATGTCAAACAAAATTATAACTTTACACATAGGATTTTCTTTTCTGTCATTGTTGTTACAATATTCTGTTATAGAACTCAATATCACCCAACAGTTTTATGATAACAATAAAATGACTTTAAAATATATAAATTTATTGTAAAATTTGTTAAAATACAGTATATGTATAATAATATTAAAAACAAATAATAGGATAATAATCCATTGTATTTTATATAATAATAAATAAAAATAATTGGGATTAAATTTAAGTGGAATAACATTCTTAAAAAAAAAAAAAAAAAAAAAACTATATATTTTTATTTATTATTTTTAATATTAATAAGTGAAATATTTATTGCATTAAATATAATGGAACAATTTTTATTTTTAATAATTAAATATTAAATGTTTATTCTGATACAAAAAATGAAATAATAATTCATCGGAGTAAAAAATGTTCATTTTCGTATATGGACTCTTTTCTTGTTTTTAATTTAAAACAAATTTTCTAAAAGTCATCCTCTACTACTGCTGTCTTTCACTTTTTATCTCTTAAGATGTTTAACGAACTCCATGGTATAAAAAGTACACGAAATTTGGACTTCTTGCACTGGAGACAGAAAGAACACTTTAATAGATAATTTATGAATTACTTACTTTTATTGAAATTTATTTTTAAATATGTTTATTATGCACTTTGAAATGAATTTGGTTGATTATTAGATAGTTATTATTTTCTTACTTTGTTATAATTACGTAATATACTAAATTGCTGAATTTTTGTAAAAGAATACATAACGGATAATGTAAATATTTCTTTAAAAATATAAAATAATAAAAATAAATAACTGTTTTCTCAATAAAAAATGATGTTGTCACGTTCAGTATTATATTACATCTATATTCGCATAGTATTATAAATATATTAATTGTCATAAATATTTGGAAATGTTTTAAAGTCAAAATGTTAAACAACTAAAGGCTGGTTTAATTCCATTTAACGTACTTATATTTTAATTAAATGTTTAGAACCAATTATTTTTTCTATTTACATATTCTGAAGAAACGATAAACTATTTAATTAATGTTTTCAACGAGTTCCGAATACTAAATAGAGGGTTTAGAGTAATTTGGTTATTATCTTAAATCATGTTTAATATATAAAACATAAATATTAGTTTGAGAAAATGTGCATTGTCAATGTTTAAAGTTTTACAAATATCATTTATGTTTTAAAGCGACATACTAAAGCGTGCTATTTTGTGACTGTGGAGTGAGTGGTATAGACCGACCCGTAATTTTACTCTCTTGTTGCACAGTAGTGGAGCTCAATATCTAGAGACATTCAAGTAGTCCAAGTATGCATCATGGTAGACTAGGCGAAAGTGAACACTGAAGTCTGACATTAGTAATAGAAAAGAATCGTTTTCTTATTGTGATGTACAAAAAAAAAAAAACATTAAAACAGTAAATTAAATAATCCTGCTGGAATCTACATATATTCGTATACTATATATATATGCATAAAAAAATATATATATAGTTCAATTCATTTAATCAAACGATTATTTATGGTTATATCGCAGTAGTTAAAATGTATTTGTTAAAAATGTTAAAAATATAAAATACAATTATGTACTTAATGTTTTAAAATTAATAATGTTATAAAAAAATCGTATATATATATATAAATAGAAAGGTTCGTACTGTGACAAATATCACCCGTTGTTTTTTTTTTTTTTGTAAAACGAATATTGTGTTTCAACTTATACTAAAACCATTTTAACAATATAATGTATTTTTGCATTTTTATTTCGTAATTTAGTTAAAACATAATCTTTAAAAGCATTGGTATTTGTAATGATATACAATTTGTGGTTTACTTTTCACGGTGCATGAAATGTTTCCATGGTGCAAATTTAATGATATGTCATTAAATTTACACAATTTACAGAACATTGGCATCGATACTAAACTTCATAGGTATGCTAATGCATCGATACAAGCATATGTTTGCTTGAAACACGCTACTCAGTGGAACTATCCAAACGACGTTGCAAATAACATAGTTTAAGATAGTTCTATTGAAGTATATATATAGATTATTCAACTTTTTGGTTTAGATTAGATATTACGTTATATAAAAGTAACACATTTATTGCAATACGAACTTATATATAATATATATTTATATGTCGATGAACGATCAAAAATGCTGACTTGCTATCATTACCAGAAATATCAAACTCGTAACATAGTCGACAGATGTTGGCGATTGATTGTCTTTTTACTGAATAGCTATAGGGTTTCTAGTATAGGAATACAGACGTAACGCACTATTGCAATGGATACCGCGGAATCAGTGATAACACTGTGATTTTAAAACAAGTAAACCTATAGCTACGAAAAATATGTTTTCTTTGAAAAAAAAAAACTTTGCTTTCGACGTTTTTCGTTGACTAAAAATTACTATGTGTGTATTAAGCTTAGTACAGAATTTATACTTGAAATTATAGTAATTATGAAAATAATTATTGATTCAATGGTTTCAGTCATTTTACGTCATAATTTTCAGTACTTGTTAAATTTCTTGAAGATTATCTGCATCTTTAAATATCAATATCAATATTATGTATTAAATGTCTTTGTTAGTCAAACTTTCCGTGTAAATTAATTTTATGGAATCTAATTCATTATTTTTATTAAACGCCAGATATCAAATGTTCAATTATTTATCGTAAAAAAGATGTTGCTTTTTATCGAATGCTTTCTCTTTGATTAATTCATTTAAATTATAAATAGTGATACACAATCAAATAGCTTCTTTTAATTTGTTCTTGTATAATGCAAGCACATAAATTCTGTAAAATTTGTTGCAATTTTATTATAATGAATTCAAAGCAAATGTATAGGGTATATAACACTATACATTTTATACATACATTTGCGATATCTATTACACTATACTCACATTCTGATGTATACAATACAAACAACACAAACTTCTATATATAGGTATTATTTTGCTCTGAATAGGTTTTGGTATATAATTAACAGCGAAGTTTTAAGTGTAAATAAATGTTTAAATATTGATGTACATTATTCTTTATAAATATATAAATATTATATATATATATATATGATTTTAATATAAATGTAAATTAAAATCTTTATTATTTAAATAATATGGTTTCTACATAATTTATTCACATTGATGTATTATTTATTAATTGTTCAGAATAAAAAGATTATCTTTATACATAAAACAATAGAAAATATAAAATATTTTTAAACCATATTGGCAATGTATAGTCTATTGATACATATTAAATTATTATAATATTAAATTGCTCGTAAGGTAATATAGTAAATGCCTCTTATTAATTAGTTCTAATTAATTAATTTTTATAATTGTGGATATATAAATAATCTTAAATATAATTTCAACTAATACAACTCTGATATTTTAAATTTTAGCAATAACGATATCATTTGTTTTTATTATTACTACTTAACAGAGTTAATTAATATTGTAATACATTATGATAATGTTTAGTTTAACTTTTATTTTTAGAATGCAAACGTAATTAAAATTTTAATATAAATCTCAAAATAACTTGAATGCAAATGTTTTTAAACGACGGTATTATAATGTTTCAATAAACAATTATTAGCTTCTATAATAATATTGTAAATAAAGCTGTTGCATATTATAATATACGGCAACTGTACTAGTTCTAAAGAATGGTTAATTTACTTATTTAAATAAATCGATGTTTTAAAAATTATCATTAAAGATATTAGTAAGAATTAAAACGCCCGAAAGCTTAGTATTACAACTCGTGGGTTATCGACGATAGGTAAGCCTTGGTCAACCGTAATTGAAGGCTTTTGCAAACTTTCTACTTGCCAGAAATTTCCTTCTCGAGTGCTAAGCTCAGCAAATTATCGAGGAAACATTGTAATCTACGCTCAATCGCTGCTTCAAATTACATAATATTTTAAATTACATCACTCATTCAGAAGTTTCTTACGACTTCAATTCGCAAATAATTGGCAGACAGTATATCTAATCAAAGTTTTATTTTCTAATATAATTAATCATATAAAAGTATCAAACAAATAGGAATAGTGAATTTATAATGAATCGATGACACGAATAAGATTATCAATAATTCATTAAAAGTTCGATTAACCTGGCGCTTTTCGTGCCGGGACTGGAGACATATCGGGTTTCACAAGTGAAATTGAACCTTGAAGATTTCGCATTTCTCCTTTTCTCATTCTCTGGCATACAGTTGGATGAGCCACCGAACTTTGAACCAACGTAATCCGAATTATGGTTTCCTCGTCGCTTTTCCGGCTCCGTCGCTGTGTGTACTCCAAGTTCCGCGGAGTCCGATTATCTTACGCGGAAAAAGTTTCGCCGGTTTTGCCGTGGATAGGAAGTAAATAAGATTTTAATGCAAGAGCGTCTTTTCAAAGTCATTTAACAGATTGCCGTTCTTACAAGAGCGTAGTCGTCGCTGGTGAACACTTTGTCTTTGTTCGTTTTCGTGGATCCGCCTCATTTTGACCCCTCTTTTTAACCTTGTTTTAAATAAAATCAATAGCAAAACAAAACAGCTATCTCTAATAATTAAACGGGCAAGATAAAATTATTTATAGAAGCAAACACTGGGAAAAATAAAGACGGAATGGAAGAGTGAGAGAGGTAGAGTGTAAGCAAGAAGAAGAGAAAAATTTAAAAGGAAGATCGAGATTAAGAGAGATAAGGTAGAAAAAGATTGAGTTAAAAGATTGAGACACGCCCATCAAAAAGGAAATAGGTGTCGCTGTTACGGTATTGCAAATTGATGCAGGCGACATCTATCTTCGACAACACAGAAATTGCGTTTCTGTTATTAAGCAGAATGTATTTTATTATAAATCTCATTTGGATGTTTCTTATGCATCGTTTTACATTATATGATATGATTTCAATTCTAGAAACACAAACCTATATGAAATAAAAAAGACTAATGATAATGAACTATGAACTAATAATTTACACTGCGATCACCAAGTTGTATGAATAGCATAATTTCGACTTGTAGTATAACTTGTAATATTAATAATACAATATTCGCTATCAAAACGTACTTTACTCCACGTCATAACTGCGTCGTATATAGTTTATGTTGACATCACAACTGGACAAATTATAATTACGCAGTATATAACTTTTCTACATCCCTATTTACCGTAACATGGCTGCTGTTTACATTACGCTTAAATAAAATAGTTGTGTTTGTCAAAAATTAATTGATGAATAATACCAAATGTAATTAAATTAACGCTACGCTCAGTGCAAGGTCAATTCCTATAAAAAGTGTTCTTTGTGTCTTTTACCCAATATAACATTTTCCAATCTCAAAGATTATTCAATTCTATCACATATTTGATAAAATTTTAAATTTTAATCCCGGCGTATTTTCAATAATTTCACATCTTAAATTTAGGTATAGCGCAGATCGCTAGATAAATTATGCTTCAAGCAGTATTCTTATTTTACTAATATACGCGTTGTGATATCGGAACTACATGTTTTCTTCTCGGAAATACACTTGCAATCCTTCATACAGTAGCTCGTAATTTGAAAATGTTTGAAAATTGAAACAGTGTTCAAATAATTTTATCAGAAGATATCGTTGCACCAATTGTATTGTTCACGGAAAAAGGCGTTGTGGACTTTATAACATTGTCCAAATGAGGCTTTGTTAAAATGCCAGTAGCAAACTGTTTGCGGAATTCGCGATGAAACTGTTATGCGACTCGGAATTGTCGATATTCGGTACGTGTTGTATTAACCTATTTCACGTGGCGTTCTTCAATTATGGCAAACCGCCTTCACGTTTCTGTTGGTTTTGCTACTACTAGCGCTGCTGCGTTATTTATGAAGCCTTGCAGCCCAGGGGTTCTAATCTCCCACGGTGTTTAGTCCCGACTGCATGATGTACAGTCTTCGCTAACCGAGTATAATACAATACCCAGAAGGCACAATGAAAGGTGAAACACCATCGACGTTATCCTGTCTTCCATCGAACGAATTAATCATTTAAATTTGATTCGCGAAATATGGATTCGTTTATCGCAAAGACCTTCACAATGAAACAGCTCTTAAACTTATTTTGCGTTTTATTACACCGAAATATGCCGATATATATAGTTGCGTGGATGAGTAATAACTGCTGCTGTAAATGGAAATTCTAGTTCGCATTAAACTCAAGGGATCGCGATTGACGATGAGCTACGCGGATCAGATTCTTTTAACTGTAATCATTACCTTTTAATTTAATGAAATTTTGCTCTTTAAATATTATTTTGAAATTGTGTTTCCTATTTGAAATTATATTTTTGTGATCGCATTTACGAGCACGCGTTAAATATACATTTTACCGAGAACGGAAAATCATATTTGTTTTAATTTTCACAATTCTATAATTCCGTTGATGTACGAATATCGTTATATATATTTTTGGAATAAATATATTAAATTTATCATATCCCGACTATTGTATACATGCACGTAACTTTTGTTCCGGTTAAAATTTCACGTGTTCTATCTGAAAAGCGTACGGTATTCGTTTAATCGCAAATTATATGCGCAGTATGTTAAAAAAAAGGAGAGAAGAAAAACAGATATGAAATGAATGAGATGAAAATGGATAAGACAATGTAACGCAATCTAATTAAAAATAATATATTTCCTAGGTGAACACGACTTAACACGTCCGTATATATTGCAGAACCGAAAGCACACATTTATCTACGTCGCTTGAATATTTGAGATTACGAAACCTTTGTGCTTGAACCTGCTGAAGGATAAGATGATCCTCTGAACATGAAATTTGTAAAATTCAAAAGTGCCCAAGCCCGTTGCTTACGTATGTTGGAATCTACTTTATTTTACCTAGCGAACCAGCGCTGGCGGTAGTCGTAGAAGAATGATTTAGACGACTGTCTAAATTTCATAATCCGCATGAAAAATTACGCGCGAACAAATTCGTTCTCAATTCGTACGGAGATCAATAATAAATAAAGGCAATTTTTTGGAACGCTCGTTTTTCTCGTTAAATTATCCTCGCCAAGCAACGCGCATTATAATTCGTCCGAATCAATTGCAACAACTATTGCATTGTCTTTCGGATTCTGTTGTTAACCGAAACAAATGTCCGTGTTCGTAGATTAAACGTTGTTTAAATTTGGCCATTAAAAAAGCAGTTAATAAACGTTCAAGTTTTTATTTAAAGAAGATAGGACATCACTCATTTCATGTGAATATTTGATCGCGCAAACTTTTGGATTCTAATTTGAAAAGTTTCGAAGTCAAATATACGTATATATATAAAACTTTTTATGGTGAAACAACGAAGAATATTTTTGAATGAAATGTTTGTTTGGTACTACAAATTTAATTAACAAATGAACTTTTTCTCCATGAATTTTGATCTAAGCCCGTCGGAACCATTTCAACTACGATACTTCATTTTATGATTTCATTTGCGCAAACAGTGTTACGTTATCTCACGTGCGTTTTGAACAAAGATTATATCAGGAATTATGTGAATTTCAGTTGAGAGAAATGTTACTTCCTTATTGATTAATCAGAGAAATAGTTCCATCCTTTTTTAATGATAAGTGCATTTTAGAATTATAATTTTAAGCATTAAATGCAGGTTATATGTGTACGAGGTAAAACCTTGTAAGTTAAATATGTTTTTTATTATAGTGATTAAACTCGAAATATGGTTTATTATCCGAGTAATATCTGATAGTTAAATAGAGTACAATAGAACACAGATTGTACATTCAGCAATCCATGTTGTACGGTCCATTATCAAAGATCTTCCAGTATGCAGTTGATCAGTGAGTAACAGCCACTGTGTAAAATGTATTATCGTATCCATTAGTTTAAAATATTATGATATACATTTTAAGGCTCATATAATGTGTATATTAGAAGTAAATGAAACGTTGGAATATAAATGTTTAAAATATTTATAACATGCGAACTATTTATTTACGTCAGACATCTTTAAATGTATAACATACTTATCCTATTAATTTAAAATATGCAAATTCATAAAATAAATGTTCTTACATTAGTTTATCATATGTATTATGTTTATCTGATCAGAGATGAGAAATTAAATAAAATGAAGGGAAATAAAACATATTATTAACAAGATGTATTTGTATATTTTATTTGACATTCAAATATATAACACATTACTGAAATTGTTTATGAAATTATTAGCAACTTTAACTTTAAAATTGTGCAATATATTTTCTTATGTCATGTTCTTAAATAATAACGCGTGTTCATCCGCGCAATTTGTTCTTGTAATTTATCTTAAGTCTAAAGTGTAAATATAAAATCATCCTGGGTTGAATAACATCAAGTATTGACGTCAATTCTTAAGAGTTTAAATTATTCATTGTCACTTTATCTACGACAGAAAATTTGTTTTATAATTATTATATTGTTAAAATAAATGATTGCAGTGGGCAAATTTATTTTTGACATTTAAGAATGATTATGTCGGAGTACATAGATATAAATACTCCAGAACTTTTGCCAGAATTTTAAAATTCGTGTGTAAGTAACCATAACCATATTTTAAAGTCAAGATTATCATAAATTATCATTACTGCGGTCTCATCTATAAAATACGGTTAACGTTTCGAACGAAATCTATTGTCACAAACAAATTATCTATTCAAAATAAGTTATCGATTAATATATAACTCATTGATGAATAAGTAAAATTTAAACCGATCAATTTATACAAACTAAATTTTCACAATGTGCTTTCAATATAAAATTGTGTCCGGAGAAATATTCCTATTACAGTAAGTATGTAAGGACGTCTTGGTACTAAGAACGAAATGTTTTACCCAAGTAATTTTACTAGTTGATGGTATTTAAATTATTTAAGCAAAACAGTTTGATTCGTGAATCAAATTATACATCTTTACAAAACGATTAAATTTAATTAAAACACGATTTAACGTACGAAAACTTGAATTGACCGAACCGAATTAAATTGCATTCAAAAAGTTGTTTTTTCTTCGTCCGCGTTTCCAAGTTTTATCAGAAAAGAAAAATAGGGCGAAACTTATTTTACGTATCTCGTTAAGGAACAAAGATTCAATTTATTCAGCGTACACAGAGAAAAATACTAGATGAAATTTTAGTTAATGACATCTTTTGAAAAAATAACTATTAATTAAATTAAAATTTGTTTTTCTTGACTGCCGTGCATCGCGTATTTTATGACAAAACCTATCACATACCAGTACGTATTTCCGAAGACAACAAAAAATGTATTGACATTTCCTACATTACGTACATATATATATACATACATACACACGATGATATACGCCGTTATACATACGTACCGTGCATTCATTTCGTTTTTCGACTGTACATTAATTATCAGTGTAATTGACAGTCACCAAGAAGCGGCATCGATTTGTTGGCAAATACGGATACCCAATGATTTTTATCAGATCATTTCGAATCACTGGCTCGGCAAACTTCCTTAACCTAGATTCCCGGCGAAATCAAAAAAGAATTCATCATTCCAACAGCATCTCAAATTCATTCGGCGAACAATCCGGAACACATCCATCCATTAATTATCCGCTGCACCCCGCCTTGACCATATTCTCTCCCGGCCGAGCATTGCCATTCAAAAGCTCGGCGATCATTTTAGCCAAGTGAAAATGAGCGGCGCCTAATTCGGCCAATATGACGCGCGCGAGCCAGTCGAGCGTGTTCGTCTTGCCGAAAACAAACATCATCCCGCTTGAATAATGTAAATCTACAAAACGCAGTTATCACATATCCGTCGAAGTAGCTGAAACAAGTGACGGATATACATTTCTAGTGGCGAGCTGCGCTGTAGCTCGGTCTCAGAGCGACGTGGTGCCCGAGCGTTTTCACCGCCGATCAATACGCCTCCTCCACTGCTACCAACGCCAGAGAGAGGGAGAAAGAGCTAGCGCCAACATTGCCGATATGGAGCCATCTAGAACCACCCTTACTATGCACTCCTCCGCGGTCTGTCGTATTATCTCCCCTGTCATTATCGTTGTAGCAATTATAGCTACTTTCTGTTTTCATGCCCGTCCCCAAAAACGAACGAGCGCCGCTGTCGTCCGCCCTACGCGTCTTAGTAACGAGATGGACGCGGCAGATTAATTATCTGGCCGCTCTGTTTATACTGATGCAAGTGTCGTTAATGGTTGACTATAAAATTTAGTTTCTTGTAGTCCACGGAAAACCAATCAGACGTATCAACTGATTTCTTTAGCCGCACTCACAACAGATGGTTCTCGCCAATGTTTTATTTCAGTTTTATCTGCAGGCGTGACACTTCAACTGTGAAAAGAACAAATAAATAGTAACGAAATACAAATTCAAGGATTATATATACGTTTCTTGGGTGGAAAGTCATTTTTTTGAATGGTCGAGCTATTCATTGACGTTATTATTACGAATAGTTCGGTTTACTTATGGTGGCGGTGAAGACTAAATTTTGTTATCACAAATATCAATGTTTTCCAATTATTAGAAGTACTGTTTGAAATAATATTCTGTTGAAGAACAGAAGAAAGAATTTTATTATTTTATATATATTTATATATATATACATTTCGTCTATAATCTGCTTCTTATAAACAATCCTTTGCTCTCTCGCTGAGCTTTGAAAATCGACCACCCAGTCTCCCTCCGTATTCTAACGAATCTGGGCTATCAATTTTCACTCGATAGAAAAAGTTTCGTCGTCGCCACGGTGACGCGTTTGTCCAGTTTTCTTCCCCTTTCATCC
>JABFQC010000317.1:0-30003 GCA_022817085.1 Psilanteris sp. ZL-2020
AGTACAAAAGCAGTAATTGACAATGTATTGGATAATTCCAATATATAATGTTGATTTGTTATTGGTAAATGGACACATAACCAATTTAATAGATAGTAATTATATTGGATCCGGATATGCTGGGAATGTATGTACAAAACATTTACAAAAATATAATATGATAAAAAAAATATTCTACATTATATTATATATAAGATTATATATTATTATTTACATTTTTTATTAATAATATTGATGTATTTGAATTTATATAAATTTGTTTATATAATTTTGTTACAAATATTTTTCGACCGTGATATTATATCTCAATAATTATACTTAAAGACTTGAATTATATTTAAAAAGCTTCGAATAATACTTAATATTGCCAAAAGTTTTATTTTCAAACTTATTAATTCATACTCTATTTTAATCGGTTTATTTTATTAAAAAACTTGACATTAATTCATTGTTACCAACAAAACGATTAAAGAACTTATGTCAAACAATTATTTATTTTTACATCTTCAGATGCATCAGACAATCATTGTTTACCCAACGAGTAAAAACAAACAAATATAATTAAGATTTTAAAATTTAGTAAAAGTCACGAGTAAATACATCCCCACCAGTTACACGCCGGCCACACCAATTATCTTTAAATTTGTTAGCATACATCAACAAACGTAACAAAACAAAAATAAATTACCGCCACAAGAGGTATTAAAAAGACTGTTTCGCCGGAACGTGGTCTCAGTATAGACGAACTGGCAACAATGTTGATAGCATACGATGAAGTTTTTAAAATGGCGGATGCAAATGAGAAGTATTTGGCAGAGCTCTTAGAAAGGCCCGGAAATAACGTGTGTGCCGACTGCGGAGCTAAAGGTAAGTACAACAACATCAACCTGACACAACATTTGCAACAACAGAGACAATGACTATAATAAATCTCGGACCAAAACAAATCGCACGACGACGTACGTTGACGCATCGTGGGTGTCTGTTTTCATCGCTTTTGATCTATAGTTTCTGCAAATTTCGTTGTAAATTTCAGCAAATAATAGTAATTATGAATTTTTTACGACGTCAAATGTGCTACATATGTTCTTTTATCAGTGATGAGTTTTATTATGACGAATGCTATAACTGATCACGTTTGTTTAACGTGTTTATTTTTCGCAGAAAGTGTGATTCATGCTGTTTAATACAATACCGTACTAACAAAAATTGAAGACGCTATACATAACCTATGTTGTTATTAAACAATTATTTATTCCTGATTTCTTTTATATGCAATGATTTACTTGTAATTTTTTATATTTTATAAATAAATATTTATTTTTAACACTTAATATTTTCATTTTTCTCCTTACATCCACCATAAATAACATACTGATTGACTTGAATTTGACATGTTGACATTTATAATAGTTTTATTATTTATTGTTTTAAACACTTTATAACGTTATTAATGAGGTTATAACGAAAAATGATTTGAATTGTTTGTTTGAAAATACAAAATTAAATTCATTTTCAATTCTGCGAAATTCTTTATTAATTCTTAAACAATATCGATATTTATAAACCTTATTAGAATTTTATATTTATAATGACATTCATTTTGTACTATTATTAATAATATATTACTGTTTTTTTTTCAAATTTGCAAATTTTATGCAAATTTTTTTCCATCATATCAAATAGATACTTTATTTAATATGCATATTTTTTACTTGAATATAGGACCAAATTTTATTACTCATAAAGGCCAGTTAAATCATAGGTTTTTGAATATTTTTATTGTAACTACTATTATTGCAGTGTTTGGTGTATCACTATACTAATTAAGGCTATTTTATTATTGCAAAATTAACATTATTTCTTTAATAAACTAATATTATTTGAATTTAACTAATAGTATTTGTAACATAATAGTAAATAACTGTAAAATTTAAAAGCATATCTAACAACATTAAAAATAAACTTCCTGATACATATAAACATTAATCATAACATTATTTTGAAGTCCGATTGCAATAAATAAATAAGCCAATAGAATATGATAGTAAGTATTATTAATCTATTTAAATAATAAAGTTATAAGTATATATTTATTGGATATAAATAAAAATTCAAAGTCGTATTGACATATATTGGTATATTAATAAACTAAATAGAATATATACATGAATTTACAAACATTGAACTTAAATTAATAATAAAATTAATTTAACATGTTTAATGTTTTACTTTATTTTGAGAGTAATAATTTTTAATTAACTATTTAGAACTATTTAGAAGAAATTTATTACAATTGAAAAATATTACTTTTTCTTGTGGAGCAATTAATAATTTTTTTAACTAAATATACTTCTATAACATTCAATGTTTGTTAAAATATACTGTAATACAATTCATTGAAATAAAAATATTAATTATATTATATTATTATTATAATGATATACCAGTATAATTGTTAATTTTATTGTATTTCTTTATTTTTTTTTGTATGAATGAAAAAATGGATTGTATTCTAAACATATGAAAAAATATTGTTTAAATATTTATATTTTATCTACTTAATTAATTATTTATTAAAAACAAATTGGTTTAAATGACATTAATTAAGATGAATATATATAAGCAATTGACCACAATATAATATATCATAAATATATATAACTCTAATACATAAATATTATAAACTAATTTAATACTTTTATTAATATATGTATGATTATATTATATTCTTCTGTATATCGCGTTATAGAATTTACGAATTCATATGAAATTAATACTTTATATAATTAAGGTGAAATGTAAAAAGTAAGTCCTAGCTTATAAAAGCTTATATTTGTCAAACTGTAAAATTTATATAATACTTTAATTTTGTTTTTTGTTAATTTAATATATCTGCTTTTTATGGACAAAATTATTGATGGAGACAATATTAAAGACAGCAATAATATTACTTTGATATCATATAAATGTGCTAGCGCATAAAATATATTTTTATTTCATTTTTCTAAATGTATATCCATTTAGATAATCCAAAAGAAAACATCTTAGAAATTTGATTGGACATTTTAAAATTATTGCAAATTATTATACTATTTTATGAATTCAAAATTGCTTTGATAATTCTAACAACAAAATAGCTACAGTTCAAATTCATGAAAACTACACTTATAATAGTCATCAAATTTAATACATTTAATACATTACTATAAAAAATAAATAAATTTCACTCTCCAAAAGAAATAGAAATTGCAAGTTACTAAACATTGAAGACAGAAATAAATTTTGTAATCAAATATATATAAAAAAATATATATCCTTTATAATAAATTCTAGTACGTCCTAAACGAACTGTATCTTGTAAAAAAGTAAAATACATACCTATGTACACATATTTCACACTTAATATAAATTTATAGATCCTCAATGGGCATCATACAATATTGGGATATTTTTATGCGCAAGATGTGCCACCGTACATCGCCTGATGGGTGTACACATTTCAAAAGTAAAGCATCTAAAAATGGACAAATGGGAAGATTCTCAAGTAAACCGGATACGTGAAGTCGGTAACGAAGCTGCTCGAATGCGGTACGAGGAACGTGTCCCACCCTGTTATCGAAGACCAAACCCAGACACACCTGAGTAAGTATGCTATGTATGGTATTCTGGCTCCCTCTTCCATATTTGTTACAGATGCGTATTTACGCATTTGACTCAAAATGTAATTGCGAAAATAACAATGCGTCGCAATTACAACGCCTTTATTTTGTTAAAATAACTATGCTTTTAAAATGACCTTTTGCTTCATCAATGTTTAAAGACAATACATTCGTGTAGAGTTTTAGTGGAACAATGGATAAGAGCGAAGTATGAAAGAGAAGAATTCTGTCATCCGGAAAGACAAAATCATTACGTGTCCGGATACATGGAAGGATTTTTAATGAAAAGAGGCAAAGAGGATGCGCGTTATCATCCGCGTAAATTTGTTTTGAACGAAGCAGATGATACGCTCAAATATTATGTTAAAGAGAATAAGGTAGAGTTTTTTTTAGACGCAAATCGTATTTCCGTATTTTGTAGGGTATTCAGTGTATTGTGAAGTTTGAAATTTAGTTTAATATGCAAGCACAAAATACTTAAAGCAATCGATCTAAATAGAATCTAACTTTCACAAGAAATTGTTGGGTATCCTACATGTCTTCTAATCATATTTTCTAAGGCAAACGTTTCTCAACGTAGGACCCTAAAGCATTATTGAGAATATCAGAATTGAACGTGGCATTTGCGCCTGCGAAAATCGGCAACGAAAAAAGTCTTCAGTTGTCATTTATGAAGGATGGCTCTACTCGACACATATACGTTTATCATGAGGATCCAGAGGTCATAACCAATTGGTACTTGGCAATTAGGTGTGCCAAATTGCATCGATTACAAGTGGCTTATCCAGGTGCAAGTGAGGCAGAACTGCTTTCACAATTAACTAAGGATTTTCCAAAAGAGGGATTCTTATGGAAGACGGGTCCAAAACACACAGATGCTTACAAGAAGAGGTGGTTTACGTTGGATGGTCGAAAGTTAATGTATCATGACGACCCAATGGTAAAAATAGATATTTTATGCTAATTTCAACAATCAATATCATTTTAAATGGTTCGTCATAAGCTAAATGGTATATTATTGGTATACCTCAAACAATATATGTAATAAATAGTAATTTTTAAAGCCTACTCAATGTTAATAAATACAAATTTGACACGATGAACTTAACATGTTTTAATATTTTGTCTATCATTAAAAAAAAAATTAAATTATAATACTAGTATTTGGAACTCTTCTAATCATATTTCATATTCAGAAAATTTATTTTTAATAATATCAATGAATATGTATGTCTTATAAATACATGAATAGGTTAATGAAAAAATAGTTGATATAGAATGAAACTATCATGAATATAATCATTTAAATATTTAAAATTAAAGATTTAACCCGTTTGATTCTGATTCAATTATTTTTAAAATATATTAAGATATTTTTAATATTGTGACAAATTAAGAATCTATAAATTATTATCTATAATAAATTTTAAAACATTGTCCATTAAAATAACAAAATTAATCAAAATATATTTTTAATAATTGATTTATTCATTTAATTTTCACAAAAAATTAAGATTTTAAAAAATATATTAAAACAATTTTTCTTGACATTCTTTTGTAATTACATCATTTGAAACGTACAGAATAAATTATTGATAGTTTTAAATCATATATTTAAATATTCAAATTTTTTATTTAAAAGGATGCTCATCCAAAAGGTGAAATCTTTCTGAGTCATAGTTCAGAAGGATATGCAGTAAAATTAGGAGTCCCACCAGGAGCCAGAGATCAAGGTTTTTCTTTTACATTAGAAACACCAGAAAGAAGTTATTTACTATCAGCACAAAGTGAAGATGACCGAGCGCAGTGGATGAATGTTTTTCAGAAAGTTATAGATAAACCTTTAACTCCTCAAGACGCAACAGGTAAGAATAAATAATACTTTTAATAATATTAATTTATATTCTAATTTATTTGATTCTCCAATAAAAAAAATATTGGATTATAATACACTGGAACCTCAGCTATTGTACACCTAACGGGACTAATAAGTCTGGAAACCTCTGGTAAGTGAGTTTAAGTGACAACCTAAACGAGGTTAACAGTGGTAAGCTGAGCGAGGGTGTACACTAGTCGAGGTTTCAGTGTAGTATATTTATAATTTAACTTTCATCCTAATTATAAATAATATTATTTCATTTTTTTATTATTACATCTTATTAATTATTGCATGAATACATTCAATATAATTGATAATTAGAATTTTTATTTATTTTTTTTATGTATTATAATAAATGTATATAAAGTATAATATATATTTTTAAATCTTGTTTTATTATTTTATTTTGTGTTTTTCATTTGCCAGTTATAATGAATTTAAGTTAATATTATTCTTTACCTTTAATTTCTTTTTTTATAATAATATTCATATTTACCAGCTAGTTGTGTGATAATTTCAAATATATAAAGGCCACATACTAGACTGATGATAGTTTTCCATTATATTAGTTACAAAAATTTTGAAAATATTCTTAATATTTTAACAACTGTTCTAGTATACAGTTTAAATATATACAAATATTTATGAAGTTATGCAAATACTGTATAAATCTTTAATATAGCAGTATTTGCAATTTTAATGAATATTTTTAAATTTTTATTCATTATTATTAATTATTAATATATTATTTGTGATATATAGATTTGATATAATAACCAAAAAATCTACATTTGATATAAATTTAAATAAGATATCTTACAAATAATTATTATTTATATTATCAGAGTTAATTTACTATTTATAAACAATATAATTGTATTAAATTATACTTATAAGATATTTTATTTACAATATATATGTCAAAACATATGTTAATTTATGAATATTTTAAAGGAAAGTAACATTTAAAAAAATGTTACTTTCCTGTAATTTTATATCTAAATAAAGTATTTATGAATATTAATGAATAATATTATTAATTACTAAGAAAAATTATAGATGTATAATTGTTATTTCAATATATGTTTGAAAAGGTATGTTATAATTAATAAACAGTAGTTGTCTTGTAACTGAAAGATGTTATTTAGTATTACATGAAATCATATTCAATGAATAATAGAAATAATATTGAAAATCTATCTTTGCTTAAATTGTTTAAAACACAAATTAAAATATAATTAATTATATGTTCAAAAAGAATATTATATAAATACTTATTTAACAATATTTTATTTTAGTTAAACCTGCAGTGGCCAAACCATGTCTATGTTATAATATATTTTCAGTAGCCGCGCGACTTGTGAGGAAGCGCACAGCTAGTGGTACAATGAACATATTTTCTTCGACAAGGTAGGGCTGGATCCCCCTTAGGCGTCTCTCGTAATTCGCAATCGTAGATAAGCCAATGAAAAATCTACAAAATAGTAAATGATAGCGTGAAATTGTTGAACAGATAAGAAATTACGAAGACAAACTACATTATTAGCACTGTCTGTTGTGAAGGCAGTATTTTATTTTATACAATTTTATCAAATTGTGTATAGAAAGAAATCTTTTTGCACGGCCCCCCTTTAGTTGAATAAAACGGTTTTATTAGAATCACATTAGTAAAAGAAAAATAACAAAGATAAGGATAAAAATAAAAAAAGTAAGATGGATGCTTTAAAAAAAATCTAGGTAGTTTTTAGGATGGCCGCGTTTAGTTCCTTGTTAGCCGTGTGAAAGTTGAACGTACATATCATTGGTAGTTAATTAGTCCCCTTGTGACCACGAGCAAGCAATAGATAACTGCACATTCCTCGACCCAAACCGCGGTGCACTTGTGGTTAACGCTCGAGCAACATTCCGGGGACCGAACAACGCTCGCCTTCCGAATTGCAGTATTACAACAATATTTAGGCGAAAGTTAATTGCGATTTAATACTATATGCTCATAGGGTTCTATCGGTGTGACGTTGCTAAAACTATTTGAAGAATGATTTAAGACTGGTGCAACGGATTCTGCTGAAATTAGTCATAATATGACTTGTTTCCAATCTAACGAAACGTTATCAGGTTAACTATCAGCAATAATGACGTGTCGCCTTAAAAAATATTTTTACAATCGAAAATAAAGACAAAGTAACTATTACTAGTTGACAACACGCCTTGCTGCAATCTTTCTCATAAGAAATAGTTGTTCAGTCGACCGATTAATAAAAATCAATCAACAATTGATAGGAACAAAAGACAGGGCAATTATGAATTAAAAATAATTTAATGAATCGTAAAAATTATATTCACTTCTAACCAATTAATTTATGGTGTCTAAATTATTTATTATTTTTATCATAGACATTTTATTATGTTGTAAATGAAGAATTCAAGATTTTATTTACAAATAATTTGTAATTTTATTAGTTATTTTACAATTTTATAGTATTTAATAATTAAATATGGATTTCAATATTGTACGTACATTAATTTGACAATATATTTAATTTTTTAAGCGTATATTTTTATATAATTTGATATTTTCATTAAATAAATCATATTTATTTCATTTAAATTATGTATTTCTTGAGTCACTTATAATCATTTGTGACTTAATTTTAATCAATATAGTTTATAGGAATAAATCTTTAGTTCAATCTAAATTTATTTCTCTAGTTATATATAGACTAGATATAATATGTAATACAAAATTCTTAGTAAAAATTAAAGCTTGATTCGAGGCTTTGATTGATCCCTCAGTTAAAGAGATATTCTATTGATTATAAAAATAGCAATTCACTGGCAATGATGATTAAAATTTCCAATCATAGTGAATCTCAACAATATATCTTTTTCAATTAACTGTAATATTTAAATTTGTTAAATTAAAAGAAAATGTAAAATAAATAATTTTAATAATATCATGCTTTCTGTAGTGGCAAAAAATACGAAATTTTCAGGGAAGTTGAGCTTAAAATACATTTGCTATAAAATATAATATAAATAACTGAATATATATTCTTTAGAAAATATATATATGATTTATTAGTTTAAGATTAAAGTCCCGTGCCTTTCAAATCGTTCACATGAATGGAAAAAGAAATATAATACTTATCTCTTTGGTTATAGTGAAAAAAACAAGTACCAAATTATATTAAATTAATCATTTAATAATAATTATAATATATAATAAAAAATTAATCAAAACTAGAGCAATAATTTGATCATGTACCATAAATCATTTTTCAATGAGTTTTGTTTTGTAGTGTCTACAAAGATATTACTTGTAATACATTTTGAAATAATCATAGTTTCGTTGTCATTATAACTTGCGAGTGGATCAATCCATCATGCAAAGTAGCTAGAACATGTTTTTTCATGGCATACATAAAAACCCTTTAACATCACTAAACTAATAATGTAATATTGTCTTAAAACTATTTATGTCTACGTTTTATGTTTAGAGACAAAATATTATTAAATGAATAACAATGATTAATCACTTTGATCAGTTAAAAGAAGCACTTTTGTTGTATAATGATCATGTTGGCTTCTAGCCATTGCAGTTGGTTAACCAACAGTAGTTATTCTGGTACTTCTTGTTGATCTCTCATTGACATCACTGGGGACTCATCAATAACAGGAGTACCCACAAGTATTCTGCCAAGTTACAGAGTATAAATATTTACCGACACAGTTGTGTTCTTCATAATACCCAATTGATCGACAGATTGTCTAGCTAGTCTATCGAACTCGAAGCAATTATCCTTCTTTAGTTTTTACAAGGCGTCCTTAGACATAGATGTTCAACCCTTTTCATCTTTTTCTTAGATCCTTTTCATACGACTTGTTTTTTATTTCATTTACAATAATGTATAGAAAATACAAGCATACCGAAGTAGTTAATCGAATATAGTGTTCACACGTGTTAACAGTTCCTTCTTTTTGAATTAGTTTAAGTTCAGGATTTCTACCTTTTTATTTGTAACGGGCTTTTTATCTGTATAACATTAAGTACTCACATTTTCGCCACTGGGAGATATATGTGGTTATTTATATTTGATATCCACTCAAACTTATTTTATTGTAAACCACCTAACTATCAAACAATATATAGCACAGGTTTTCCAATATCATAAACGTTGATGCCTTGTTTATTTTTATCTCTTACTTTACGTACAATCATATTTATGCACCTCGTTTCATTTATCAGATACTGTGAAACAAAGATAATATTATCACTAGACCATAGTGATCATCTACTATTTAATCTACTAATTAACTAATTATTAAATTAAAATTAAATTTAATTTTCACTTTTATACGAATTGCAAGAACCAAATAATCATAGTAACTAACAATAATAGGTCAGAAGTGAATGTAATTCCTATAATTTACTATATATAAATAATGTTCATTAATATAATACATTTTAAATGAAAAAATTTATTGAATTGTTGAATCATTTTATTATTGGAAAATTTACTGTACACAGCATTTTTCATTGATTTACGTAGTAACATAAGACTAGAATTTTGACGTTTAAAATAACTAAAAAATGAAACCTGTTATATGTATTTGTACATTATAAAAATTTATTTGCTGATAAGCATAAGTTATAAGATTTAACATCTGGTCTCACATAATACAGAGACTCTTTATTTTTAAACAAATCTTAATGATTAATTTTTGTCTTTTCGAGAATTATAAAATTCTTAAATTCATAAACTATAAAATTTAATAATATTCTAGTTTTTAAAGAAAAAAACTTATTGCTTTCTATTTTTATGTTTATATAATAAAAAGATATACAATAATCTTATAGTATTACAATATAATTTTATCTATTTTTACCGTAATAATGTTTAGAAGATATTCATGATTCTCACGCTACTCAAATTAGAATAAAATAATATAATTAAATTTGTCAAATTTTAAAATGCGTGGGATATAAAATGAACTATCCTGAAATTAGACGAAAATTTATTATAATTATATTGTATTATAAAAATAATTTTTTAATATTTATTTAACTTATACTAGATATATATATATATATATATATCAATATTTTAAAGGTACTTGTCAGTCAATACAATATTATAAATATTCTATATTATAATCTATATATCATTATATAATCAAGATAAAATATTTAATAATTATTGTTTTAAAAGAAATAATTAATATTTTTTATATTTAATATTTAGCTCAAAATAATTAAAAAAAGTAAAACTAAATCATTTTTATACGAATGGATATTTTTTATAATGTCTTTATGTATTATTAAAATTGGTTATTAATTAATAATAATGTGTCATTATCATTATTATGTTATAATTCACAATAATTAATATATATTTTATTATAATTTATGACAATGTTATAAATTCATATATTGCTCAATAATTGTAATTAATAGTTTACTTCTTCGCATGTATAATTTAAACGATACTTCAATGACAAGTATCAATATATTACTATTTATAAATTATTTTATAAAATATTATATTTAATTTCGAACAACTTATTTTAAGGATGTTTTTGTTGCACCTGGTCTGTCGGTTCCTATTACCGTTTTGAACGTAGCTTTCATGTGCTGAACAATTAATTAACCCCTGAGATATGATTCGAATTAAAAACTCGCTCCTGTTTAACAGTGGCCCATGTTAAAAATTAATAACAACAGTATTTATTAAAAAGTAAAACATTAGAAATTTACTATAGGGGCAATTTTTTACGATTTTTACAAATTAAATACCGTACTTTTAATATAAAAGTACAATAATTTGTTTAACAATTCGTAGATTTATGATCAGAAAAACAAGAATTAATATTAACGTCAAATATGATGTTCATTACAGTTACGATCCAAATGAGAGTTTTAGAATAAGATTTCTGTTAACTACGATGCTATTTTGTAACGACTGATTAGTAGTATAGTTTTTGTGCCCCTGTATTTTCAAGGCATTGTTTCATATGGCATAGTTTTAATTTGCCTTGAATTAGAAATAATTCAAATAAATTGATGAAAACAGCTCAAATAATGATGACAAATTTATAACATTAAATTTTAATAATTTAATTTACATCAGATTGTAACACCAATTACACGCGTTAAATAAAAATATCATACATTATATAATAATGATTTTAAATATAATTAATTGTTTATTAATATGTCAAATTAAGTAACGGTTAATTTTATGTAAAATATTAATATTAGATAATTGTTAACATTGATTCCAATCTTAATATAAATGCAAATTATAAGTTTTAATATAATTTTGGAAACTATGTGACGATATTTAATCGGGAATGAGGGAAAGTATTATTTTATTATAATGAATATTTTTGTAATGTCTCTTATATATTATAATTATTAAGCATATTTACAAAAATTTATTGAATATTAATTTATTTTTATTTTTATAAATATACTTATTTTCATGAAAGAAAATTATTTTATTAAAAAATTGAATGGAATTAAAATTGATGTGTAATCGTTCCTGATTAATCATACACATAATTTACAAAAAATAATATTTTCATTAATTTCTATTATAAGATACATAAGTAATAATTTTATAATAATTATGCAATTGATAATGTTAAACCGAAAATACTGACTGATATATTCTAAATATTTATACGATAAATGTACATGAATAATGTAATCCATTATCCCGTTGTCATAGTTTCTCGAAAAAGCACTATGAGAAACAGAAATATAAATATAATAAAATATAAAATCGTATTGAATAAGAGTATAATTTTTCACGCGACTTACCTAAACGTGTGAAAAACACATAGAAACTAACTTTGGTAACAATAATAAATAATACATTTACCTATAATTTTTACTTCATAAATAATACAATTTTTTCGTATAGTAGATTTATGGTTTTGAAAATAGTTTGCTTTATTAATATTATTAGATTTCTATTTCTATAATCATTTCTGTGCTCTTTTTTGGGTTATGACAATGGGAAGACTCATCTGCCTGTTTATAATGATCCTGTTCTATACACGCATATATATAAGTTTCAAAATGTTTTTACAAAAATTTCGTATTTAAATGTATTTATAATTTTATAAAACTATTAAAAAATTAAGTAATATTAAATGTTACAAAAAAGTTCGTTTTCGGATATTTACAGGTAAAAGTGAAAAAAGAGATAAAAAAAGGACAAAAGCAATGAACAATGACCATACTAATTTTGCTAACTGTATAATAACCAGACAATATAGTTAACAATTAACAAGTCTTTTTAAAATAAAAATTTACAATATTCTTTTGTAAAGTATACAGTTTGCAAAATTATACAATTTATAAATGTATTGAAAACTATTATTTTAGATATAAACTTGTAATTTAAAATTGTATTTAAAATTGAAATAATTAAAAATATTATACATAAAATGTATATGACTTGTTTGAAATTTTAAATACATTTTAAAGTATACATTATTATTTACGTTTTACTTTAAAGTATTACAACTTTGTGTAACAACCATATAACGAATTTATATTAATGCATATTTTATTTTTTATACTTAAAAAGAAACAATTATTATGTAACATAAAACAAGGGCTTACAGCAATGTTTAAATGTATATTGTTTATTTTTCAAATTTCATACTTTTTACAGAAAATCTGATAACATTTATTAACCATTTAGTGTGTAATTGTTTATGTATTTGTATATTGCAGATTAATATTCAATATCTTGAATATCGCACCTGTAATTGTATATTACTACGTTAAATAATACATCGCAATAAATTTAAAGATATCAAACATTATATAGTATGTTGAAATGAAACAGTAAAATAATTTCTTAATATTGTCAGTCATAAATTATTTACTTAATCGTCGTAATGAATATTTTTATCAAAAGTTTAATAGCTAAATAAATATAAATTATAAACGGACTGAAACTCATAAATAATAAGATTTGTTTGTAAATATATGTAATTTATTAAAGTGCTACGTTCAATTATATTTTATATATAAATATATTGTATGCTGAGCAGTACACGATTACTTTTTTGCTACATTTATTTGTATAGTGTGATAAAACTGTTGAATTATAAGTGTTTATGTGGTTACATGTATTATAGGATATGTATATTTTTCTTCTTCATGTAATTATACGCGACGGAATTATTTTTACTTTTGATCATTTTTAAACATATTTTTCCGTCGTTAATATTATTTCGTTTATATCAGCAAATTTAAAAATGACTTCTTAACAAAATCTGTAAAGTTTGTGTAAGTTTTGTTCTTTTATATACAAAAATAAAGCGATTAAAATATAACTCAAACCAATCATTTAAACATTATTTGTTGTTGGTTGTAGATTAATTTAAATTAATTTATTTCACTAGAATTAATTGGAGTTCGTTTCAAGTATAATAATATGTTGACCCAGCAGAAGGCAGCAACACTGACGTAAACGACTCGAAATATTGGTGGAACCAATGTAAAATTCACAAATTGTATTGGTATCCAATAAATGCAAGATGTCTACAAAATATAAAAGTTACATTTCAGTTTAACAAAATAATTAATTTAATTTTTTGCTTAAATTTTATTATTATATTTATTATACTATTTACATACCTGAAATGTCTTTACAAATTTTTGCTTAAACTCTTCTAAAATGTTACTTTTACTTTCCATTAAACTCATACCTAAAAGCAGTTACAATTTTTTATTTAAAAATATTAACTAATGTCAAACTTCAATGCTTATTAAATTAAATGTTTTAAATACTAACAACTATAAAATGACAGTAATAAAGCTGGTGTAAGAACGAATTGATCTAAAATTAGCTTTTTGATGATTATTCTTGATGCAGTTCCTTTGTAGAGGGCATCCAACCATTTGTACCTGTAGAATTAATATAATTTCAAAATAAACTAATAGAATAATTTTTTTTTTTTTTATAAACATATGAAATTAGTACGATATATAAATACCATATATGTAGAGTTGGACCAGCCATTAAACAACCATATATTGCATATCGTTTAATCTGAGCCCAATTATAATCCTGGTAAGTATCATATTGATCTCGATCTAATCCTAAAGTTCTATTCGATTTATGTATTAATTGTAAAATTGGTCCAGGAGTCTGAACAACTGTATAATTAGTTGCTACTATTTTTGGTTGTTCTTTTTCGACCTGTATCATATTATTTTACATACAAAATTATAATAAAAACAAATATATTTTAACTTAAAAATACTATTAAATCGAAAATATTTAAAAATATTCTAATTAATTTTAATAATTCTTCTTTAATGCAAGTAAAATTTCTCTTACAATAATAAATTTATGTTAAGGAGCAATTCATTGGTTTAAATATATTAAAAATATAATAATTAATAACATTTTCACTTATATACGAACACATATATAATATACAAGTTTAAATAATTTATATAATTTTTGTACAATGAATAGTTATAAATATGTAAATAAAGATTTCACAAAATAGATATGTAAAGCCGTTATATAATAAGCCTTGTTTTTTCAGTAATTCTTAAACTTTCTCCAATCCCGTAAATATTGTTTCTTTGCATATTATACGTTCCCACAATGTATACTGTAAAATACTTATATATTTTCAACTAATGTTAAAAACGGTCAAAATATAATATATTTCTGATAATAATTTAAATTACATACATGTTTTTTTAATTCAAGTGAAAACAATATAAAATTCTTGTATTAAAATTAAAAAAATTCAAATAACGCATCAAGTCAATCTAACGAACAATAAATAATAATATTTTTTATAAATAATATTGCTTTAAGTATCCTTTTTTTATTGAACAAATATATATTATCATTTTGATAAATTTAATTATCATATATATAAGTACTCCAAAATTAATCAAAATTTAATAATTTATTTACAATTTAAATATTTTAATGCAAATACAGACATCTGAAATATATATAATTATATTTGATAATATTATAATATTATTATAACTGTACAAAATAAATATATTATCTACAATTAATATAATTATAAGATTCTATAACTATAATACTTTGTTATATTATTAAATCAACTTACTTGACGTCTTTTGTTATAAGTTTGCTGCATTAATTCTGCTCCAGTGTAGAAAGATCCATAAACAAGTGAATTAAAAAACATTCGATGCTTTTTTATGTACTTAATCATATTGTTAATTGTAACTAAATGCCTATTATCTAGCACAAAAAGTCTGCTTCAAAACTTTTTATCAATAATGTACATAAAAATTATCATTCTACGAAATAAACTGGTTTAGATAAGAGAAAAATATATTTATAATAAATTAATCATAATCTTTAATTCAAAATAATTTTAATAAATAATAAAAAGTTTCATTTAAATTACAGCATTTAATTCGTTAGTATATTATTATTCATATTTCAAATTGAATGACAATTACGTTTTCAATGACATTCTGTGCTAAACTGAAACACTAGTAACTTTAAAAGAAGGAAACGTGTACTGTTCATTGAATCCACTTAGTTCCAATCTTGTACAATCATAGGTTGATGTATCTTTTGTATCCCCTATTTCACAATGAATAAATCAAAATCTACCGACTTTTTGAAAGATTGGTTATGTAACTTATACATTTCATCATCGCACATGAATTCAATGGGAATGCGAAATTGATAATGATAATAATAAGTAAAGTTATTTGATTTTATTATTTTTAAATAACAAATACTAAAATATATGGTTTAAATAATATTATATTTTATTTATAATTTTCGTCGATTATATAATTAAATGATTTCATTGCCAGATACTGTAACCACGTATCATCCACTGCTTTAGAAAGTGTTACTTCTTTAAATATGTCATTTCTTTTAATCTATTTATTAAAAAAAATAAAAATTAATTTTGTAACTTATGAACTTATATTATATATATATAGTTTATAAAAAAATTTCTATTCATATAAATACATACTTCCTGAAATCCAAGTTTTGTAAAAAGTTGTATACTTTTTATATTTTGTTCGCCAATTTTAACTTGATAATTAGATACTTTTAATTTATCTATTCCTAAATAATAAAGGAAAAGTATAAAATCTTGCTTATAGACAAACTATTGAATATATATTTAATATTTTTATTACCATATCTCAGCATAAGTACTATTGCTTCCATACCAAACCCTTTACCTCGGTTTGAAGCTTCTGCAATCATAATTTCTACCTCAGCTTCTTGTAAATTATCGACATTATTAAAAAACAAATTTGTGTCTCCTATCATTGATTCTAAAATTATTAATTTGTTTATTTTTATTAAAACAAGATATATCTTTTAACATTATATAAAAATAATATGTACCTATTTCATTACATTCATTATCATATATTTCTTTATTTAATATTATAAATGTGCATTCTGAAAAATATATTGAAAAATTATATTGACAAATTATAAAATTATATTAAATGTGTTTGTTTGTTGATATATATTATATTACTATCTTCATCATCACGCCAACTTTTTTGCATTGCATACTCTTCTTTAATAGATAATGGTTCTGAAGCTGTTAATTGTTGAAGTTCAGAAGATTTCATCCATTCATGATATCTAAAAGTATGTAAACTGTTGAAATTGTTACATATTGAAATAATAAATGAAATATATTTAAAAACATATAATGAAATTAATTTTCTCAATTAACATGTAACATATTTAATATATTACAGAATATTTTAATCTAAATATTTAAATTTAATAAAAGTATGAAATATATTAAAATGTTTTATTTATTTTATTTGGAAGATTAATATTAACATTTTAAACAAATCTATATTTTTAAAAAATAATAATAATAAAAAAATAAAATATAAATTACTATGATTTGTGCTATTTAATTATGATGATTATTACATTTAAATTTTACGTTTAAAAAAATGTTGAATCATCAATATGCAATTTGTATGTACCAAAATACCTTAAAACATGATATTCTCTGTATGGAACTAAAATAACTTTTTGTCCAATAATGCGAGTTGTCTCATTAATTTTCATTATATCTTAATATATCAAACATTCACATCAACAATGATATAAAAAAACTATAAATAATATTGTATGTATATTTCTATAGTTTTATGGCACTGTCTAATATTTAATTAATATACTTAGCAATACTTATTAATAAAAGTTATAGGTTATATTTACAACTTTAGTATATAATAAATAAACGTATAAAAAGTATTAATCTACATTTATTTGAAATCTAAATAAAAGTTAAAATATTAATTAAATAATTTTAAATAATTAAAAAATAAAATATAAATATAGCATCAAAATTAATAAGGAATAAAATGCAAAGACTGTTGTAATGTACTGACCAAACTGACAGTCAATGAGTCAGTGATACACAATGACAGAGTCTGTCAGACAGGCATATTTGAAACACGCGTGATCAACGTGTTGCTTCATTAAGGAGAACTTGCAATGTGATATCGTATAGATATGTTGTAGATGCGTATAAGTAAAGATACAATTATTTAAGAGAACGTGTTTGTATTATTAAAAAAAGTATTAAATTCATACAGTGGATATTTTTACACTGCTATATTTATATATATATATATAATTATTTATTTATACATGAAAAATTTGTACCCAAAAATATATAATCTACATATCGTAATTACAAATAATTTTATTTTCTTGATTTTCAACTATTATAACATCGCGTCTTTTATAATATTTATTAATATAAAATTACACGCTACAATATCATGACTAGAGCGAAATTTTCTTATTTTTATTAAAACAATATAACAATTTTAAAAATTTGAATAAAAACTAATTTTTTCATAGTTTTGACTTCAATTAATTAAAAAAACTAATATGATTTATTCCCATCAAAGAATGAAGAACAGTATCATTAATATAAAGATTTTAGATTTAGGAGACATTAGATTTTTTTACTAAAAAAAATTTTTTTTAATGTATAGTTTTTGGCGAACTTGTATTTATGTAAAAGAAAATTTTATTAAGGAAAGAAAAGAAACGTAATTACTATTTTTTCAAAATATTTCTTTTATTAAAAATAATATAAGTTACAATAAACTGTATTAAAATATATTATTAGTGTTCTACGACGGAATGGAAATAATGTTATTTTTCGTACACTACAATATTGCTTGTGATCCGCGCCATGACGTAATTGTATGATGGCCAGATGAGTAAGTATCTCCTCCCTGTAATCAAACACAAAGTATCGTATAATAAAAAAAATCGACTAAATGATATATTTATTTTGTTTATTTAATTTTGTTTACAAATACCTGTGTTAACATTAATAATTCATCCTGAGTGTCGACTATTTTAACCGGAAAAGGAGATCCGGGAACCAAAACTCCAGCCCATCTTACTTCAACTCGATAATCTCCAGGTTCAGTTGGATCATATCTGCATAAAATTATCCTATCTTTTTGCGTTTCTCTTTGCATTTCTACTCTAAAAGCACCTTTTGGACCACGCACTCTGACTGTTAATTGACCTGCACCAGCACCTCTTGTGTCGCATATAAATCTTGATTGGAAGGTTGCTAAAACTCCATTTTCAATTCCAGGGCCATAAACACGAACCTTAAATTAAAAAAAGAATTTAATATAATATATATATATATTTTTATAATTGTCATTATAATTTTTGTGGTTTTATAAAATTAATAAATACTTTTGATGCGTCAGGTGCTCCTGAAACTCTTAGAGTAAATGGTGAACCAAGCACGTGTTCACCAGCGTATTTAATAGTTAATGCATGTCTTCCAGCTTCTTGAGGTTTTACATTCAACGTAAAAGTTGCATCTCCATGATCATAAAGTTCACAGTAAGCCACTTTGTGAGGTCCGACACAATGCGCTGTCAATTCACCTAAATATTCAAATATAATATGAGTACACATACCTGTATACACTACTATTTATTCAATATGTTTATTTATAGTATATTATGTAAGTATATTATAGTATATTTAAGTTTAATTTAAATAACATTCAAATAAGAAAAATAATTGATATTATATTAAATAAAATATATACCAGGGCCAGCTCGTCTAGTATCAATAAAACTTCTGATTTCTTGTCCTACAATGCCATATTTTAAACCATCACCAGAGCAAATAACTCGTGATGCATCAGCTGCACTCGTGACAGTGATTTGTAAAGGACACCCTTTTAATTGTCTTCCATTCCAAGATACATTCATTAATAATGAATCCGTAGTAAGTGGAGTGTAACTTGCTCTGTAAACACTGTCACCTAGATAACAATATAATACCATTTAATAATTTCATTACTTTATCACAAATACACAATAATTACAACTTCATATATATATTCTTTATAAATATAATTACTAAAACTGAATAAAATGACTTTTAATAATATATACAAATTTAAATTTCATTTATATTCTTTATAAAAAATAAGTGATCAAAAATAAATAATTAAAGAATAATATTCATTTTATATTCAAATAATAAAAATCACTAAGTCGTAAATTTTATAATTATTTATACTATTTAATATTTTTTATAACAGAAAATTTACCTAAATGTTGCAAAACAACATCAAGTTCGTTTGTTGGTGAAAAAAGTTGAACTTTAGGTGTTCCATTTCCAGCTTGAGATCCATCAATAGTAAAACTTACTTCTTCTCCACATTTAGCTGAAGTAAGTCCTTTTCCTCTTAACATTACACGATTTGAATCCTAAAACAAATTGACAACAATTTATACAATTTTGATATAAGATTATATGTGCAATTTTTGCTTATTTATATATTTAAATTGATTATTTAATAGTTTTATTTCATAGTATTTAGTTATTCTTAAAGTGTTAACATATAAGTCAAGGAAGCATGAAGTAGTATTTGTGAAATACTTAGAACATTTTTGACTTATTTTACACATAATATTATACAATTTTGAATAAATTTTTTTATTACAATTTATTTTATAATAGAATATTTAAATTTGAATGTAAATACAAAAATATAATTAGTATTAAGAAAATAAAATAAAATAAAAGATTAATGGAATTAATTCTTAGAATATTAAAGTACTATTTACTATATAAAAAAAACAAACAAAAATTTTAAATTTACATACTTCAGAATCTTGTGTAACTGCAAGTTTTGGTGCTCCAGGAAAAGGTACTCCATTAAAGTATAATTCTAATTTATGTTCGCCGCCTCCTATTTGTGATGGTGGTACAATTTTGATCCTATTATTAGAAGTCATTTCGAAATTTAGTGATTGGTCGTCTATTCTTCCGTTAAGTTCACCAGGCCCAGCTTCCGCGGTATCAAAACTGATTTTATTTGTCGGATATAACTTCAACCGACCGAAGTCGTCACAGAGTGCGTTCCAGCCACCTAATCAAAATCACATTTATTACTACTAATTTTTGTTGTTTGTACAATTTAGAAACTAGTTTGTTATATAATTCCATACTTTCTTAAATAAATACGGACATGATTTTATTTTCTTCAAATTTCTACGTTTGTTTTTATATAATAACATTAAATATTTTAAGTAAATTTATATATTACAATTTTATTGTTAACAAATAATAAAGAAGATTCACCTATTCATTATTATACCTCTCATACTTTTTAATGATTTGTAATAAACTTAATTGAATTAATAAATTTAATTCAATTAAATAAAGTCCCTAATACTATTAATTTCTCTTAAGAACCAAATTAATAATTAAGGATTAATTTAATTAGTTAAAAACCATTAAAATGTATAAAAATGATAAGATTTCACTTTATAATTTTGTAGACAAACAGAATTTAATAAGTAGTAAGCAATATAAATAAATATTCTAGAAGTTTACCAATAACTCGGAGATTCCGTGTGTCAATAATTTTTGGATGCCAAGGTGAACCTGGTAATTGTTGTCCAGCGCAAACAACTCTCACGTCAAAGACTCCTACTTCGGTTGGAATGTAAGATATATTCCAAGTTCCAGGATTCGCTCCGGCTTCAATTGTAGCCTTGGATACGCTATCGGGTCCATCAACCTACAATTTAATTCAAAATATATTTTATCTGTTAGCTTTCAAATGTATTTATTATATATTTGAATTATGGATATTGTTTAAGACAAAACAAATATGTATGTGAAATAAAACCATACATTTTATCAATAATAAAAGTTCAAAGCAATTACCTGAACAGCCGGCGGACTTCTGGTACCGGTTACCATGAAATGACTCGTTTTTCCGACGTGTCCACTTATTAATCCCTCTCCCTTAGCTCGTGCCTGACCCGCTGCTTCAACCGTACACATTAACGGACTATTTGGTATTGCAATTCCACCTATTTGATATCAAACAATGTATTAAATTTACAAAACTATTCATTAGATCAACTGAGTTACAAATGAAATGGATTAGCTTTTTAGGTCACTTCACACGTAACTAAACACCGTGACTATTGTATCTCTAATTACCTCTAAGTCTGAAGCATTTGATTTTTTTGTGAAAGTCGGATTATTGATAGAACAATTAATTATATTTGTGCTGGTTCTTTTGAAATTTGAGAAATCTCAAAACTTTCATTTTCTATCTCATTGTTTACAAATTATTATTATTTGTTAGATTTTATTAATATAATTTTCATAATATTATTTATTATCGTTATTGTTTAATTTACGAACTTAATCTCTCGAATTGAGACTTATAAAAAATACAGATATCATTTTTAACTTAAGAGTTGATTTTAATTAAAAATTATTAGTCATAAATCATAAAGTGCAGATTTGAATAAATCAAACTAATGCAAAAAATATACATACCATATGTAATGTTAATCATATAAGTTCCTGGAACACTAGGTGAAAATTCAATCATTTCGGCACCGTCGTTTAAGGAACTCACTTGCAGGGGAAGTTCTTGACCTAATGGACTTGTCGTAGTAACATCCAAATCCGCCATTCCCGCATCGGATTTTATAACTATTAATATTAGAATATGTGTTTTAATAAAAAAATCTCACTGACATTTTTATTTCACTTGCTTCATAAACCAAAAATAATAACTAAATTTGATTGATGTAATCAAAACTTTATTTTTACTAATTCAAACATTTTGACAATTTGAATTCATTTCATATTAATGTTTCAAAAGTTCAATCATTTAAACTCCTAAATAATACACCTTTGAAGAACCACATGTCAAATAATAAATTCACGCGTTTTCCAAAGAAGCTTTTCCTAGTTGTATAATTAAAGTCATCCCTCGAAGATAAGATTACACGAAATTATAAATTTACAATTCTTTTTTTTTATACAAGTTTACACATTGTTGTTCACCGCGTATTCTAGTCTAAATGTTCATGTATCTCAAGTATCTGTGCATTGTTACGCGGCGCATACGTGACTGCACGAGTAGGCAAGGCTATTTGAAAGTAATCTAGATGCCCAATATCCGGTGCATTTATTCGCATAATCGCTAGGAAAGGTCTCGCATTCATACGCGTTGTTCAATGAAAAAATCCATACGCCACTTTCTCCCCTAGTAAAACACGTGATTATTCATTTGACTTGGTATAGTCTTTAGGTCTAGGCTGATATAATATAAGTGTAGTAATAATTTCAAGATATACTTGTATTAGTATAATTTGTAACATTAAAATTTTGTTAAACAAAATTTAAAATTAGTGGTTATATTTTAATAAAAGTATCATTTAATACATACGTTTAAAAGCTATTCGATCATGAACAGCGACGGTAGTGGGACCAAGTTCTTGTATTTTAACTTTGCTAGCATCGAAAGCTTGACAGAAAAATGGCGAACCTAATACCGGTTTGGCACCTTGTAACACGTCAATTTTGTACGATCCTGTTACACAAGACAGTTATTGGTTACGTCAGTATTGTTATTTCAAATATCATTTAATTGAACTTTCTACGTTCAATAAAATATAAATTTAATATACTTTGTACATAATATATACTTCAGAAGAATATTTGTATAATATAACACTTGAAATTGAATAACTGATACATTTATATAAACATTAACACTGTTAAAATGCATTTATAATATTTTTTATTACTATAACCAAATTAATAAAATAATATGATTAACTTTTATATTCAAATTATTTTTATATTAAACTATTATACATAAAGGCAAACTAATAGTTATTTTTGGCAATGCAATTACAAATCTAATAATAGTAGTAATAATATTTTGATAAATGGAACATAAGTTTTGTTTTCCTATTAATAAATCTATGCAGAAAATTTAAATTTTAATTTTTTTACACATACCAACTGAATTGGTTGTAAATTCTGCCAATAAATTGCCATCGCGGTGTTGATAACATCTTACGGGCACAGCATTTCCTTGAGGACCACTAATTACAACATCAAATTCTTTTCCTGAACGCCCCAATGTTTCAATTGTAAACGATGTTACTTTTCCCACACAGGATTGATAAAGACCTAATCCTGTTGCCGTTACTTCTCGTCCACCTGTTGGACCCCGAACAGCCACTTCCACAGGACTCCCTAATTTTTAACGTTTTATAATTTAAAATTATACATTTGACGTGAGAAAACGTTCGCTTTTCTTTTTAAACATATTACAATTGTTGTCTTTGTATTTCATACCTTGAATATTAACATCATTGTACTTTATGTGAACCCTGTGTGGCGCTGCTCTAGTCGGATGAAATATGACTTCATAAATACCATTATCTCTTTCTCTAACCAAACTGTCAACGTCAGCCCCTCCTGCACGTACATTGACACTCAATTTACCCGGACCAGCTTCTTTTGGTGTTAAAACTATACATTTTGATAAAATGTTATTATTATTGTATAACTTATTATATATAATTATAAAATTATAACAACTTCATAATCAAGTTGTAAGAATATAAAGCATTTTTCAATGTAACACATTAAATGTAAAAAGTAACATGTTAAATATTTATTTTTCCATTTCATAATAAATATATTATAATTAATTAATTGATTTGATTTACCAATAATTGTTCCTGGACGGTGACACACTACGTCTGATATTTCTTTGATGATAATTTTACTTGGATCAAAAGCTTGTAAAGTTTGCGAACTAACAATTTTTGGACCATTACTAAATACGACGTTATATATTCCAACAAATCTTGTTCTTATTTCAACTCTATACAAATGATTCGAAAGTTTTGTAAGAGTACATGGAATGATTATCCCGTCCGGACCTTTTATCATAAAAGTGTATTAGTTGTTAGGTAAATTTATTAAAATAAAAATTTCTTAATTACTAATATGGAAGAAATATATATATATACCTGTAACTTCAGCAGATACTGCACCATCTAATCCAGGCATATCCAAATCCATATAAGCAATATTTCCGACACGAACAGCAGTTGGTCCATCTAAGGTACTACCTATTACAGGACACTTAAACGGGCTTCCTGTTTAAACACAATCCAAATAAAAATATTTATGATATAAAAAATTGGCGTACTTGAACTACATAAGTAGTTTAAAGGATTAGTAAGGATAATATACCTGGAACATTATCATCATTAAAACTTATATTAACATAATGAGTGCTGGTGGTTTGTGGAACAAATGTAACATCATAAAGTCCTCTAGCACAAGCTACAACTTCAGCTTTAACTGTGTTATCTTCAGTACTAACAACTAATTCCAATGTTCCTTCTCCGGCTTCAGCAGCATCCACAGTAAAAGTAGTTGCTTGTCCTAACAATGCTTCTGTTAACCCAGATACATGCACCTAAAATTATAATTACAATTGTTTATTTAATATTATTATTATTTTAATATTATTTTATTTTATTATTAAGATTGTCAATAGAAACAATTAAAAATAATATTTCTTGTATTTGATTTTTACCTTTGTTACATCATAAATATTACACGCAAACGGTGATCCTTTAATTGGTTCCCCATCAATTAAAACACTTACAGTATGTCGACCAACCTCGGTTGGCATGAAACTGATATTGTATTTACTATCAATCGGTTCAATCGTTATAGGTAAAGCGACGTTCGATGGTGGATTGACAATAACGTCACAATTTACTGATGGACCTTGCGGGTCCACCATAAATGATATTAATCGCTTGACAGCTCCCATTTTCAAATTATGTCCACTTACGATAGCTTGTCCTGGACTGACTATTTTACAACTGAATGGAGACCCTGTAAATTTGTTTATAGTCATTAAATGTCTATCTGTGGAATCCATAAAAAATATATTATTTAAATATTTATATAAATATATTACCTGGAACGGGTTCACCGTTAAATCGAACGCTAAGACTGTGAACTGCGGGTTCTTGGGGTTTGAAATTGACCCGAAATTTGGCATTGCCTTCGCTTTGAACATAATTTGGGACATTTTTACCATTCACCGCTACAATAATTTCCAGATTCCCTGCACCAGCCTGACTTGCGTTTACTAAATAAAATATTAATTTATTGAAGAACGAAAGCTTACAATTTATTTATTCATTTTTATTATCATTTATTTATATGTAAACATTGTAATAGCACATGTACATATTTATAAATTTCACAAAATATGAAATTTTCACCGGTTCTATACTTACTACTGAAGAATACTGGTTTTCCAATAACACCACTATTGATATCTGTAACTTTCACTTTATTTGCATTGTACGCTTTCACGAGAAATGGACTACCTTCAACATGGGAATTATTCAATTTAGCCTCAACGCTGTGGTCACCTGAAAATTTAAAATGAACCATATAAGCATCACATTTCCAATCAATTATTTGTATTAAAAAATAATAATTACTGTCAACATTGCGCGTACTATAGATCATAATTACATTATCAATATTTATTGCATAATTAATAACTGGCATTTATCTTATAATTGATGGAACTGTAATTTAAAATTAAATGACGTGACTTCCGCTTAAGGCGAATTAAATTTTTCGTACATATAAAAACTTGCAACTCAGTCGATTGAATATTTCATACGAAAATTGTAATAGAGGTTTACATAATGAAAAACAAAATAAGTACTTTCAAAAGCATTGAAATGATTAAAGTTACAATATACGCAGTATGTATATTTTGCACTTTGAGGTAAGTTTTGTTACGATCCAAATTCGAATATTTAACATTATTTTGATTAACTATTTCTCATATAATACATTCGTTACATAATTCACATAAGTTACAAATAATGAAACGTGTTCGTAATAGAATCGCAAAAGCGGACTCCTTTTCTACTTGGGTGGAAAATGTAAATGCGTATATAGACTCAAAAATAGAAAATGATCCGTACAATATCTACATGGACATTAAGTCCGATATAAAATTTCTAAACGACCAGTGTCAGCAAATGCAAAAACATATTGCGTATCAAATTCAATACACGCAGAATCTTCTGAAATACGCTGGATCTGAAGTGTCCGCTAGGAGCGCAGTTCTTTCGGACAAAATCAGTACATATCCTGACGCGATAAACGAAATCAATGAAGACTTTTCCACTTTGAAGGATAGCATTTCTGGATTGCCATTAAAAACGCCGTGTTACGCGAGAACAACTTCAGCCATAGATAACATTAAAGGAAGGGAAGTGGACTATCTGAACAAGACCATGGCATTTAATCAAAACAACCAAATCGTGTCGGCAAATATGTACCGAATTGTGAACATGATGCACGAGCATGCCAATGAACTCAGCGGTGAAGAAATGGAGGAAAGTATGATGGAATTCAGACAGGAAGTGTCCAAGCAAATGGGTAAAATCATGAAAGAGTACACGAAACATGTGCAAACGATATTACTGGATTTGGAAGTGAAATTGGATGAGATTAATAAATTGCCCGAAGCAGAAAGAGCAGCAGTGGCGCAGAAACTGAAAGAGGACGTTCAGAAGAAACTGGAAATGGTTAGGGCTAAAACGTTGATGGATTTGCAAACATTGCTGTCGTTTGTCGTGCACGCGCTGTCGGAGTTGCAGATGGATGCTCAGGAAATGGTTGACGCTTATGGTATCGTGTTGAATCGGGCGGGTACAATGGTTAATGCGATTCAAAGTAGTTACTCGCAAAGAGTGGAAGGTGCAGCGACGGGTGGCAAAAAAATTGGCAGGATTGCTGGATTGACCGTTACGAACCCAGACGGTAATGATCTTGTTAGCTTTGATTGTTATAATATTTCTTACAATTTGTACATAAATGCAGATAATTGGCTCTAAACTGACATTTAAATGTGAGATTTAAATCAAATTTAAATCAAATAATAGTTGTGTCATAAAAATAAAGAACTTTTTATAAGTAAGGTCATTTAAATTAAAACAACTTAGCAAATAATCAAAAATTAAATAATTAAATTTAATTTGTTTTTTATTATGTAAGTTTTTATATTAATTTGCCATGTTTTGGAATTTTTACAGGTTCAAAAGTAGATAATTCAGAGTATATTCCGGCTTATACTCTAAATGATAATGAAGATATATATTCTGCAGCACAAGCTGGTATGGATGTAGTTATACTTATCGTAGGGCGTGATGAAAATGATGTAACGTATACTCGAAAGATTTTTAAGATGTACGTCGATGAAAATACTGATTGGGTTTTCATGTGGATTTACATGAAAGGCGAAGTGATTGGAGAAAGAAAATACATTTACCATTATGACAAAGTTGAATGCTAAAAAATGTCGAATATTTTTTGTATCGATTCATTTAGTTTTTTTTAATTCAATATATTTAAATCGAATGTGATTTTATTGGATCTTGAACATTTAATCAGTTTTAACATTTTGGTTAGTGTCATTGAGAGTGACAGAGAATTATTTCTTTTTCGCTTTATGATATTTAATATGTATTACTTTTATATTTTTAATAATGAAGTTCAAATAAATTTATTTAAAAATAAATAATTCGCTGTAATAACATATCCTTGATGTAAAAAAAGAAACTTATGATATTATCAGTTTTTATTTAAAATAATAGGAAGTATGTATTTTATATAGAATAAATATTTTTAAAGTTAAATTTGTTATTAAATAACATAAAAATAATCGTTTGTAATTATTTTTCACGGATGTTAATTATTAGTTTTAGTCCACATTCATTTTTTCCTTCTTAAAAATCTCAAACTACTTATATAAATTAAATTCTGAATAAAATTATTGTAATATCGTTTATTTAAGAAACAAAGTAACAATTAATTTTAAATATTTTGTGAATCTGTTTTGACTTTTTATATACTTTTATCAATCATTTTTTTGAATATAAAAAATTGCAATTTTTTATTAAAAAAAATCATAATTAACTGAATTATATTATTAAGCAATTTACAATATAATAGTAATATAAATAAATAATGGCATTTTTTACATATTTTTAAAACTGTATCAATATCAACTTTTTGAATCTTTGCAACTTTAAACAATCTGTCATATATTATAAAATAATTGTATTGAAAAATATTTGACTTAGTTTTTTTATATAATATATAACCAATTGAATTTTTTATTTTAACTAATTGAACTTATAGGATCAAATATAAAACGTCCAAAATGTTTGCTAAAAATTATAAATAAATTATTTTGTAATTAATTTAGAATGTAATCGTAAGAATTGCATTTAGATACTGATATATTCCTATTGATATGTTAAATATGTGAAACATTATTTGATCGTTGAGCTATATGGATTATGTCAGTGTAAAATTATAAAAATTCATCAAGCATGTATGTACTATATAATATTCTAGATTGTATTATATGAAATAGAAGCTATCAAACATTTTTCATGCCTAAAAAAAAATTTTATAGCTAGATTAAAGTTGTCACTACCGGAATTTCCAGTAATTGTACGTACAACTAAAATGGCGTTGATATGATATGAATTGTGATAGACCGATAATTAATGTACCGTTAAATGTATTTTTAATAACTATATACGTTATTAATCTAAAAAAAGTTCAATTATCAGCTATTTGTGGATAAAATTGTTTTTATATTATATATATATTCTATTATATTTATAGTAAATTAATGTATAATTTATCGTCATATATTAAAATAAATAAAATAATTTGTACAAAATTATACTCTAATCTGAATATGTGTAGGCATAACATTTATTAAATTACAATAAAAACATTGTTATTGATGTATATTTTTTTATTTTAGAAAAATGTAATTTTCATTTTAACTTCAATGTTTTGCAATTTATCACTAAGATAATTATTTTTATAAAATGTTAAATACACTCAGAAAAATTAAACGTAGAAAATTGCTGTTTATAACACTAATTTGGCGACATTAAAACAAAATCCTAAAAATTACTGTTTATAATAGCATTATAATAAAAAATAGAAGGAAAATTTG
>JABFQC010000318.1:0-29960 GCA_022817085.1 Psilanteris sp. ZL-2020
TTAATTTAATTTTTTAATCATTAAAATGTGAAACTTTTTAAAACAATTTAACTTAACTTTGAAAAAACCATGTTTTAATAAAAACAGCATTTTAATATCGCGATAATAATAAAAATAACCTAAAAGCGCTGAAAAAATTGCATAAGCAAAAACGAATTGTAAGATAAAAATCGAATCATGATACTGTTGTATTCATTATTTTTAATTCGGGAAATGGAGAAAATAAACTGCATTTTACATTTTTAAAGAATTCGTATCACAAAAAAAATTTGAACAAAAAATTTTGAAACTATATAATATCACAATAGACAAGGAAAATGCCATATAAGGCTGTTCCACCCACACTCATTCACATGCACACACACACACAGGCAGTATTAACTAGAGCATCCGATTTTTTATTCAAATAAAACCTCATTCTATATTTTTGCGCGAAAGGAGGTAATAATTATAACAAGTGAAATTCAAATGAAAGTATGAATCCAAGAACTTACCGCAGAAGTTCAAAAGTAATATCTCCCTGAAAAAATATTGAACTTGAAATGAAAAAATGTTGAAATTGCATTTACAAGCAAATTAAACATCTGACTTATATTTGCTTTGCAGTTGAAAAAACATATTAAAGAAACGGTATCTCTCAATTGACGTGACTACACAATTAAATGACAGAATGGGAAAAGGAAACGTTACGATTAGAAAGCGACGGTGGAACATTTCATGCACTTCGCGATTGCATATCAAAACACAGTATTACATCGCGCAAATTGTTTCGAATTTTAATTGCCCTTGCCTTTCGACAAAAAATAATGTTACACCAAAATCGCATAAACGCAAAAATCATACCACCTGAACATTCTGCGTGAAACAAATTTTGATCGTAAAAAATTGCGATTCAAAATTGCCGAACAGCCTCGATTCGAGTTCAATTCGCGCAATTGTTTATGAACATTGCAAAATCACACGTTGCATTTCCTTTGAAACGAGTGATAAAACCCTAATAATATCTGCCGGATTAATTCGCATCCGTAAATGCATTATTTGTTAGTTTATAATGTTAAAACCCTCCTGGGTACATGCGTTGTAAATAATGCGCCCGAAAATAGAACACGGTGCTTAGAATGTCATAACACGGAAGATACATCGGTTCCGTGATACCAGCACTCGTAATAACTTAACGCTAAAAAAGCCGCAGTCGAAGTAATTGCAGAAACAAAGTGATCCCACGAATGCGATCGCTCGATTCAAAAACAACCGATCCGTGCATATTTGCGGTTCTTCGGGTACACGTATTTAACCGCGATGTGCTTTATTTAACCATACACGCGTTATACAATTTTAATGCATTTCAAAGTCACGGCAAAGCGCGAAAAGTGTAGACAAACATATGCTTTAAGTGCATCACGTGAAGTAATGCTTGACTGAAATCCAAGTCGAGATACGTATGTACTAGACATGGAACGATCCTGCTAATACATAATGGATCCCTACTGACCGAGAGGGTTGAGGGCCGTGGTCGTTCAATTGGATTAATGGCAGTAGCGGCACTTTTCGTGGTTAGATAATACAACAGGGAATTGACCATGGAGAAGCTTACCGTTTTATGCATGAACATTGCGGAACGTGAAAAACAAAACAGCGAAATCATAATGCGCGCGCTGAGGGATATTTATTACACGCGGTTATTGTAAATTCAATCACGTGGTTGTTTTAAACGGGTCAGACACTTTTTGGGCAACGAGTCTTTGGACAATTTTTTGCTGCAAAATAAGGACGATTTAACGTTTTGGATAATGTTCGATCAGGTGCGATTAAAATGCGTGACGCCGAGCTTTCATTCGTTTAATAAATTTAAGCAACATTGAAGAATTCATGTATAGTAAGGGGCGTGTAAGAATAAAATGTTTTGAATTTTGTTTAAATGTAAGAAAAAAAATTTCAACCGAAACATAAGGATTTATCATGTAAACAAATACAGTTTTAAAGTTAACATCAGGTTATCTAATGTAAACAAGAACACTTTTAGCGCAAATATAAGGATTTATAATGTAAACAAAAACACTTTTAACATAAACTTAAGAATTTATAGTATAAATAAATACACTTTTCTACTAAACAAAAATTAAAGATTAGAGATCTAAATAAAAGATTCTTAATGTAACCATACGATTTCAAATGTATAAACAGTCAGTTTTACTTTTGAAATAATACATAAATATATAGTATAAATAATTTTTACTACCTTTAATGTTTCGGCGTAGTAAAAATGACGCGAAAAAAAACTACTGAGGACATTTCAAAAAAAATTCATTTACATTGTAATTTGCCAGTCGCGATGTTTCAATAAGATATGACGGTGCAGGAAATTAATTCCAATTCGATTTTTGACAATTAATTTCCAAAACAACGTTTGATTTAGCAAAATTCGGAATTTCAAGTGAATAATGTACATTTTTGTTGCAAACGAAAAAAGCGGCGTAGCATCGTATTGATCCGGCGAGGCTTTGAACGAATTGAGTAGCAAGAAACGTGAAATTTGGGTGGCGCAGTCGGTTTCTATTGCAACCAATACAGAGATAACGGTCATTACAATTGATATTATTATTTTTACTTGAAAATTTTATTTGTAACAGTTTAACGTTTCGTTATTTTTTTTTAATTTAAATTTCCCATTAAGAAATATTTACAAAATTATATAAAACGAATTCGCTGAACAATATTTATCGTCGTGAACGATTCCACGAAAAATATTGAAATAGTTTTTTGATGCGCTTTACAAAAGCGTAAAGTAAAAATAATAAAATAAAATAAAGCGTCAACCAATAATATATTGTTATAATACAAACTATCTATTTCCATCGACACTGCAAATTACATCGTTATTCTAAGTATGTGCTAATCACTTTATTCATATCTGTTTCTATATATTTCTTGCGCATACTATAAACAATTATTATTTTAAAAAAACATTTTTTTCTTCTTTAAACAATAAGATAATAATGACACACGCGCGATTAGTATGAGTAAATTATTTAAAACGGTTCATTAAAACGCCACTATTAGTCAGAATTAAATGTAACATATGTATTATAAAGTTTCATTTGGAACTTCCATTTTACCGTCTCGTCAATTTGAGCACAAACTAGAGCATATCAAAAAGATCTATTGTGAAGATAGCAGAAGTTAATTGAATGTTAACTTGCTGGACAGCAGATATCACATAAACATTGGTCTCTGTAAGATAATAAAATTGATGTCATAATTATAACAGATCGTTCTTGGCGATTGCACCGCAGTAGTCGAAGAATACTCAAATACAATTTAAAATGCAAAATAACACTAATTTAACTCGATGAAATATAATTACTATCTGCAATGCAGAAATCAAAATTTCGCTGATACGAACGAACAAACGAGAACTGCCTACGAAGCAAAATTATAGCTTACGCGAAGAAAAAAAATTATGATTAAAAAATTCTTGTTTAAATACTTGAATTGAAGTAATAAATAAAATAAATGTGTATAAATATATATATATGAGTAATAAATTTCACGTTCGAGACTACATTGAACTTTAATTTGTCTATCGAAGGAAAGTAAAATGCAATAATATTATTTGCAGTTCTAACTGCAGTTTGAAAACGCGAAGGCTTAATGCCATTAAATATAATATAAAATATATGATAAAACTAGCTGTTGTCAGCTTTTTATATAAACTCATTAAAAATTGCATATAACTTTGTGAACTACCATTATAAAAAACACACTAAACAATACGGCATTCGCTTAAAACGTTCTACATTGTTAATGTTCATCGATTCAAGCTGAAACTTATAAGATAGTACGTTAAGTAAGACATTAAATAATAATTTATATTTCCTTCTCTCTTCTTTTTTTTCTCCCTCTCCGTCGTCGCGTCCTTTTTTCGTGCCCGCGGAAGGTGTCAGATAATAACAATGGAAATAATTTGCATGAAGAAAACCCTGCGCAAAGTCTTAACTAAAATTCTGAGATTCGTGGCTGGCGTATCTCGGTTTTGGTACGACAGGTGCGTCCCACCGGATGTGAAAAATAAATAAATGACGAGCGATTCCCGGTAGCTTGGGAAAACAGTTTCTGTGTAGATAGTGGAAGAGTTATGGTTTCCACGGAAGAAAGAGCTGAAGGGACTAGAGGAACGCCTCGTCCCAAGGACTTTGCACGACTCTGTAATTTTTACCCTTCCTCTCTATTCCTATAAAAGTTAAGAGTAATTTACTGTACAGACTGACTGGGAACGAAAGCCCAACTTTAAGAATTCGGTTTGAGCAGTGATTAATTTAACGAATCATTTTTTGTATTTTACAAAATTCATACGATTTTGCAGTGTTTCGGTTACTTTTAATTTAACTGACGCTCGAGTTACTTTAACGATGGACAAGATTTTCAATAAAACTGGCTTGGTACTGTCCCATTATTGGAAGTTTTGTTGGGGTACCTTGGACCAGTACTGGGCCAATTCTGGATTCCGTATGCAAGACCTGGAAAAATCAATAGAAATACAAAATTTTATGTTCAGTCATTTATTCTATAAATCCGTATGTGTAGGTATAATTATTATACGTGGAATTTCAATATGAAGTCCTAGTGATTTTTCTTTAAAAGTCATTTTTTAAAATTTGTTTTTTGTAAATTTTAAAATAAGTTCCATAAAAATATCCTTTTAAGGATAACAATCTTTTGTATTTGTTTATATTTAGTTTCATTAGTTCCGTCAGTTTTTATGAACTTTCATTGCTCTTTTTGCATTATCTGGGATACTGAAAGATTTATTAATGTATGTTAATTATGAAAAAAATATCCTTGCATTTCAACTCGAATGCAAGAATAATATCTTTTCAAACTTCGGATTTTTTTAACAGTTAGTTTTGTTAGTTTTGCTAGATTTAATTTACATCTTCGATAATACAAGATTATTTATTAATGTAAATTTACAATGAAAGGAAATCATTAGTTTTATTTTAAAGTATTTTTTATTTATAGTTTCAAGTACAAAAGAAATAACATTTTCAGATCAATGATAACTCTGCATTTTTTGACAGTTAATTTTGTTAGTTTCCTAAGTTTATTTGTTGCCGTTAGTGAATTTTAGGATTTTCCAGAATACTGGATGATTCATTAATATAGGTTAACGATGAAAAAAGGATCCTTATTTTTCTGCATTTCAAGTACATAAGTAATATCTTTTTTAGACCAATGAACTCTTTGCATTTTTTGACAGTTAAATGAGTATCAGAGTCAGTCTGACAGTTACTGTTAATGGTTGTAAAGTACATCCCATTGCCACTTTCACTGTGCTAAAATAGAAAAGACGTAACAGTTTTCGTTATAAATATCTAATATCCTTCTTTCTGTCTTTCTATCACGAGGAATAGTTGTATTAAATTTCATTTTTCAAATATGGAATCCAAATCTTGAATGTTTAACAGAAAAACAACAAAAAATTACCCTAAAATAAAAATTAGGTAGAAACAATAGCTTATTTCTTTTTTTTTATTTAAATTGATAATAATCATGCTGACAATAACAAATTCATGAAAACAAATATCGTAATCCATATTACTCTTACGTTTATCTAAACGCAAATTAATAGTTTCAACTGAAGAGTTAAGTTGTTAGATTTTGATCGCATTGGATAAAGAACCTGCAATTACTTTATCGAATTCAACATCAGCCACCGTAAAACAAGCTAAGCGTTGTTTCGTTTGATCCAGTTTAGTTTGATGATCAGGCGAACGATTGATTTTAGTAATGATATATCGCAAAGGAGTATTTAGTAATTTTCACAATATACAGTTGAATTACCAGCAAGTGTACTGTATCACTCATATTAGTTTACATTACATTAATTTTCTACCTGATTCAATCTCTTTGCTCTAAAGCAGCCTACTTCTAATTCGCCAGCAGAATCAGAATTTAGACATGCTCAAGTTGAGATTTAATACCAAACATAACCTTATTATACACTGAAATCTATTGACCCATCTCTCAATTATGTCAATAAAACCCTTCAACCACACAATCACTTTTATATCAGAAAAGAATTTCAAAATCGAAAATGTTAATTGCGAAAGATGGCGTCGGGTTAACCTTTATTCTGAACTAGATACAAATTAAATTTTTTTGCATTAACACAAAATTAATATTTTATTTAAAAAAAATAATCAAAATTAAAGATTTTTAAACATCTTTTTTACATTCTAATTTAATCCACTCGGAATGAACTGATTTCAAATAAATCCAATTTATTTTTTAAACCAATTGCTGTGATTAAGTGTTTAAAGTTTCAAAATAAACAACCTATTCCGACGCACATGCATACAAATGAAAAATATTGTATATGCGTAAACATTCAAGGTATCATAGCCATATATAGCGTGATTCATATATGACCCTTTTGGTATCATTTGTCATTGTTTTTAAGACACGCTTGCAGAAAATAGGATGAGACGAAAAGCTGTCAAAAAGAACTAGCATATATAACGCATACATAGTAATACCATATTGTGATTAATGTACATGTTATTTCATTCTGATTTATGAACAAATTTTGGGAACTCTTTCGGAAGTGTACAATTTGCTTCTGCAGCGTGAAACTCGCAAAGTTCACATCCTCCTCAACATGTCACTCTTCAGATGTTATTAAACACCTTTCATTTTTCGAACAAAAGAATCAGCTGGCAAAATTAATATTTCGCAATGACGCAAAGTAAGCGGTATGTATCGCGCCAACAGCTAAGATCAATTCCATCAATTACGGTTTCTACTTTTCATCGCGTAAAATTTCAATAATTTCTATTCCAACACTTTGGATGTCATCTCTGGATCGTTTTAAATCATTAAGATCAATTCCAAAGAGTAAATTTTAAATTTAAAAAAAAAAATCTTTTTTCCAAAATTACACTTTTGAGTCGTTTAATTTCATCGACAATATCACGTTGTTAATATCAATTGAAACAAAATTTAACTAATCTGAACCATTCCTATGTTTACGAACACAGTCCACTTTGAATACCATTTCAATAATTTCGCAAAAGTAATAAAGATAATGTTCTTTCTATAAATTTGTCGCGCGCGCATTTGTATATAAATGTCCTACATTATTTGTATGCCGAATACGTATTTGGTGTCAAAATTGAAAAATTCGGCAAAGCGGAAATAATAAGATTACTTTGAAATGGTTCGTCGGCGATGATGACACATACGTATGTATGCATGTGAGCATGGCGCAATATTATTGCATTACTCTTTAATTACGCGCGATTAAAAAAAAAAGAAAAAAAAAGATAAAAGAAAAATACCACCGTTGGCAGATTTCAACGGAAAAGCTCAAACAGTTTTTACGCGGCCACTTTCGCGAAAAAACGTGGCAACCCTTTATTCCGTCCCGAACCGATCCATTATTTACCCATTGAACCATCGCCCCATACGTTAACAACAAATTCTCAACTCCCGTTCGTATAAAAACTTTGCGTCGCGAGTTGTCGAAAAACTCGTTTCTCTTGCTCGACGCGAGAGAAGAAATTTGACGACTTGGTCCCTAGGGAGGAAAAGCACGGGAGATGCGGCGCGAGAAATATGAAAAAAGTGATTCGCAGAAAGAATCTAATTGGGCCAAATCTGTCGGTCGATTCGCAATAATTTATCGAAACCGGCCATTTTAGTGTTATTACGAAGAATATGAAGTTTTTTAAACAAAATATTGTTATCTAATTAACTACATAACTAATCTTATAGTAATTAGAGAAAATGTCTACCAAGCGTCGATGATACATGGAGTGATACGTTATACAGAATGTTTTCGGTAACTTTAAAAACTTAAAGCTTCTGTAATTGACTTAACATAATGTTTGTAATTATTACATAAAATTAGCAGTGACTTTACTTATATATAAAGTTACTGGAACTGATGTATCTACAAAGTTATAGTGAAGGCGGTTCTTTAGAGCTGCTGCAACGGTCTTAGGGTTTTTTACTAGAATATTTTTTATTTATTATACAAATATTATTAGATCAATTCAGGAAATTTTCTTATTTTGGGAGATTACTTTTAAGCAATAAAATTAATTTTTTAAACAAAATTGTTGATGGGAGAACATAATTCGTTTTTTCGCCAACTCAAAAACGAGTTGTGTTCTCCGGTTATCGATTATCTTTTAAAATGTGTATAATAAAATCTATCAAAATTTGCAATATCTGACAAAATTGCTTCAAGGACAAACTTTAGAAGTCTCTTACAAGTCGTAGTGGCGTACTAGGTAGTGTTCAGTCTTCTAACATGAGAGGCTTACGTTCGAATCTCTGAATGTTGAAGTTTAGAAACGTGACGTATATAACGTAAACATTGATTTCATAAAAGTGTCATTTTATTTTTGTTTATTTACAAAAATAATAATAATATCCGTTACTCTAAAACTTATAGAAACCAGTGCCTTATAGTGCCTATTAACCACGTAATTTCCCTACAGTTACTGCCGATAACTTTTTAAACTTTAGATAGGCCTTTTTTATGTAGTTTTCATAGTATTTTTCCGTAAAGTGGGGGGGGGGGGCGCACGGAAATAATAGCATTTAATGCAGCCGGGAAAATGAATACACGAACGGGTAATTGAAAATTCTCGCTCGATCTTGGCTCGCGGACCGCGATGCTCGGCGCTGTCGAAGTTAAAGTCGAACACGGAATTCCCTTCGAATGAATTTCACGCCAAACGCGGAAAGGAATTTTCATTCGAGACATCCGCGTCGAACGTCGGAAATGGAAAACACGAAAAATCCCGCGTGACGCGCGCGCGCTATATATTACAGTCTAACGTTTGCCGACAACTCCGCTGAAATTCAATTTTGTCTGCTGTGAATCGGCTGGTGATTGGCTTCTGGCAATAAGTTAGGTGCTCGATTTTGCGCCAGGCCAAAGTCCGATTCGCGATTCAGACCGAAATCAGAGTCGCCGCGAATGCGAAGCCGTACAATGGGCGAGCCTCGGACGTGCGCCCCCGACTTTTAACAATTTCATCCGAACAAGAAATGACGGCATTAGGAATCGCGTTATCTGACGACGGTCGAAAGTCGAAAGGAACGATCGCGGGTTTATCGAATCACCGGAATTACGTCGGATGGGAAACGCGAGCGAGTCATATTTTGGACGTTATTGTGTAGGCAAATGCGAATGATAGAGGCGGTTGGATGGTTTTGATGAAATCAATTTTCGAAGCGCGATTAAAAACGCGAAACATGTGTTGCGAAGGATCGATGGAAAGGTCCGACCTGTTGGAGGATCAATTGCTTTAAAGTGGATGCGGCAGTTGCCGTATCGTAGGTATTATTAATCGTAATTTAGTTGTCGTTTAAGTTCCTGCGCAGGGAAAGAAAAACTGTTAATCAATATTGTATTCTTAATGTTATTCTCGAAACACTAATTTGTCTTTGATCGAAATAAAAAATATATCGAGTCGGTGTTAATTTTACATTTCCCACCTAAAGTGCGAGAATAATAGGGAGTACAACGTTGATTTAGCAGTTATATTTTTCTCCGATGGTTGTGAGACGAAACTGAAAAACTAAAACACTTAAAAGAAAATTGTTTAGTGAAAAGTTCGCCAGTTTGGTATTATACTTGCAATTCGTCATAAATTGGTAAATTGATCATGAAAAGATATCAACCTTTCGTTATAATTTAACAATCGGTTTACTAAAATATAGCAGTCTTTTTTCCAAAATCAATTAATATAACATTGTACGAATATTTGTTAAACATTCTAACCTAAATTGTACTTTAAAAAGTTCATTAAAAATCGGATGTATTTAATTGGACATTTTACGTTAATTACATTATATTCAAAATTCTATTTCTATAATAAAAGTGATTTATTGAAATTTATTGAAACTAAATTTTATTATCGAGTTCGAACCTTATGTTTTTCTTATTTGTCAAAAATACATGTAAACCAGTTTATATGAATTTGGCGATCTAAAAGCATACTACTAAATAACATTAAAAACCAAAATTACAGTTAATTTAACTAATTTCATAACTATGATATTGGTATAACTGAACTTTTCAGTAGATTTTAGTAAATTATTTTTTCCTAGGTTGTAACTACATGAAAAGAAAAGAAAAATTCCATACAGACGCACCGCTCATTAATCACAAATTGTCTGTTATAAATGTTATAAAGTATAATTGAAACATAAGTTATTATTTAAAATCAACCAATGTTATATAAATGGCAAATTTTTGGTTAAAAAAATTACAAAAGAGAAAAATTAATATTCAGTAATGAATTTTAATTAACCGCAAATACATATAAAATAGACCTGTCTAGTGTGATAATTTTGATGTCATTTAGTTTATTCATTAGTAATTATTGTAATTAAAATTTCAGTTTTATAGTATAGTAGACACGGAGGTTAAGACTTTTAAATGCATAAATTTGATATCATTTAAATCTTTTGACAATGTGATTTTCAAATAGTCTAGCAACATTGTCATGATTAGAAGATTTTTATATTATGGCCTTTATTAATTGAGTGCATATATATACGGTAATATGAAATAGTGATAACAAAAACTTATTGGCCATATCAAAACACGCTTTTTAAATGGAATGCCTTGTCAGGGCCAGATTAAATACCCTTGTACAAGCGAAAAATTATTTGTACTAATTATTCTCTCAATGATTAAATATACCATATTTAAACCATATATAAGTAATTTATCGAGTAAACCATATCAGGATGTTATGTATTAAATCTAAAATGATGTTTTGGGAAGGATTGTTGATATCCTTCTATGGACCGAATGAGGTAATACGTTAATATGGACCAAATGTGGGCTTACTAGTATTTATCAAGATCTAGGATATACAACTTATATGGCATCCGTTTTTAATTTTAACTTAGCTATTAATTGGCAAGTTAATTTGCCAATGCGTACAATAATAATAATAATAATAATTGCATTCAAGATACTCTTAATTGATATTCATGATAGAATGACCTCATAACAGCTTTAAATAATGATATGGCACCCTGATCTTATGGACCGTTTCAATTTTATCTAGAAATATTATAATTTTCCATATCACTAATATCGAATAATAAAATAAAATTGATGCAGTTTAATGTTTAATAGTTTTTAGTTCATAACACAGCAATTGTTAATTTTGATAGATATTTTCAATTTTATTATGTCAAGTTTCTTTTTTTATTTTTTTTTAATTTTTAAGAATATCAATTACAGTTAAGTAAAATATATATAGTTATTAACAATCTTTGGATTGTTATTGTACTTTTTAATTGTAATACTTTATAGTATAAATTGTAAAGAATATTTCGAGTGTTTATAATACACACACACGCACATATATATATATATTCATATATAGAGCTAAAAGAGAAAAATCAATATACTTTTCTACTCTCACAACAGTATTCATTATTTTCTGAACTTATCTTAGTACTCCGCTCAGAAACTCTAAAAATAAAATAAAACTTATTCGCGAACAAAAAACTGACATAAAATCACATATAATGATATGCATACAATTTCAGATGCCTTATAAAAATGTAGTTTTTACATTGAACAGTTAAATAACTCTTCTTCGAGTGTTTTCCATATTTATCTCTTCTCAAATATCTCGCTAATCTATATCGAATTATTTCTTATGGCAATTTTTTAAATTACATTTTACGCAGAAATATACGTATATCATCGTATTCATCGTATTTGCATCGTCTCAAACTTTTATTATTTTTAACCAAATAGTGACGACCCTACTATGTTACTGTCTCTGTCGCACTTACATCCAAAGCATAAGTTCATCCTTCTTGAATACGCAACGCGATTGAAAAAAGATAATTTTATCAGTTTTTCTCAAACGTAATTCAGATATTTATACATACCCGTTTCATATAATCTTATATGACAACCCTAGTTGAAGCCATCAAGAACAACATGGCGCAAATAACGTATTTTGCATACAACATATTTCCAATCCCCGATATTTTTGGAAAAGTGAATTCTCTGATAAAATTGAACAACCGTCGCTTGTTGTCACGCACACTCGCTTTAATTTTTTGTTATTTTTTGTATTAAATTAATTTCAATACCACAAATAAGATGGACCATGTGGCAAACTCGAAATACAAACTTTTTGTTGACCCTTATTTAATACTCCACCCTGTTTCTGCATTAGAAAATTATCCAGGAGTAAATACAGGTACTGTAGACATTTATTTCAGTCAACATTTTGAGCACTTAGTATAATTGAATGGTGAAAAGGGTTCACCGAAAACAAGCAAGGCGTCTGGTGAGAGACGAGAAGGCTCATTGAAAATAAACACCTTATCGCATAAAGAACTTGCCGAATGCTGTTTATCTATGTATAGGGTTATATCTCAATTGAAAAGTTGAAATGTGCAATGAAGGTCATAGTAATTTTTGCCTCATGAAACTGAACGGAAGATTAAACATAACCTGAATATGTAATGTGATTATTGTTTTTTAATTGTATTACTTTAGTACTCAAAGTTGTTTTCTTTTTTTTAATTAATTACCATTTGTACTTTTTTATAAATGTTTGTAAATGACCATTAGGGAAATAAAAACAATAACGAAATCTATATTTCGTGTATTTTATATTATATATGATATATATATATTTTTAATTTATTATTATCAATATATCAATCATATATATCAATTATCAACTTAGCATTAACTAATAACTTTTTAAAAAGATACAGATATACTCAGTTAATTTTATTTTAATAAAATAATTTTTTCATTTATTAAAATAAAATTAACTAAGTAAACTGCATCTTTTTAAAAACTTAAATTAAATAATAATTGTTTATTATTGTAATATTTTCTTTCCTACTATTTTTTAAATGAAATCTCTTCTAAATAATTAATTCAATACATTTACCAACTGACAAAATCAAATTCAAATTCACTGTTTAATAATTTAAATTATATTTCATGATCATTATTTCTTTATTATAATTTTAATAAAAATTACAGTCATTATGAACAACAAGTATAGACGAAAATAATATTAAAACATTTAAAATTAAAATAGCATAAATTTAAAATATACACTAACAAAAATGTATTCACTATCATTCAAAACATAATAAAGAAATTTAATATATTATATAGAAATTCTGTTTTTTTATTCAAGAGTACTTTTTTATTACGATACAACTTTTAATATGATTTTTTTTCAATATTTTGCATCAATATAAACGTACTTATTAATGTAAAATGCGATAAATAGTTATCATTAAAAAAACATTTCATTTCGCCAAAATTCAAACAATTCTCAAAGCAATTGACACCGTTTTAAACCTATCAATTTCATATATATAATAAAAATGCAGTTAAAACCGTAGTCAAAGTATTTATTGTCGGTGTGTCATTGATTGGACTTGGTTAATGTGTCTTTGCCTGTACAGTAATAACTCTCGATAACTTCTCATCAATAACGCAAACATAACTTCGCTACGTGACTTTAAAGGAATTTATGTCAAAAGCAAAAGTAAAATTCAAACAGAACCGCTCTGAAATTTGACTCTGAACACATTTTCGATTAAAAACTTGTAATACTTCCAAACCGACGAATTACAGTACTAATTACAACATTAGACAATTGTCCATGAAAATTCCACTGCGATAAAAAACGCGTTAAATTAATTTTAAAATTCACAAACATAATCTTCCAAAGAAATTAGTCACAGTTTCCTTCTTCGATACGATTTTCGACATTGAACCGACGTTGAATCATCATTGATAACGCGACATTGGCCATAAAAATAAAAAAAAAAAAAATAAATGTCAATCCAAACAGTACATTAAACTATTTTTTATAACAAATAAAATTTTATGCTGACATACAATAACTATTGGAATTACAGTAAAAGCGATTCGAAGCTCTTGAAAAAAGCCAATTTGCGAAAAAGTGATTTTTTCTAATAATAACAGTATTTTTTCACACACGAGTACCCATATATAAGTCAGTTATCGGCCATAACGACACTTACACATTTGTGAGTGCTATAATGATAATAATTATACTCGGACGAACAACTTTGCAAAATAGTTATAACGATCAAAATATGAAATTCACCTCGAACGTAGCTTGAAAAAAGTATTAAAAATAAGCACAAAACCTTTTCGTACAATAAAAGTACATAAAACATATATATTACATATACCAAGAATGCAGTTCGTTGACAAATTTCATTTTTTAAATAATTTTATTATAAATTTGTTTATGTTATAATTGTTTTAAAGGACGAACGGTCCATTAATAATAAATAAATACAAGTATAAATTAAAGAAAAATCTAAAATTAACGAATTTCCAAAGGTAAGTCTCGAATTGCCTTACCACGCTCATAATAAATTTTACCATATTTTTGGTTCATGTATAGATATTGATACATTGTGTGAAAGTTTATTCTATTCACGATACGCTTATATAACATTGTTAGTAACTGTTTCTCATAATTCAACAAGTACTTATCACAATCAGTGCTTGCTTCCTTGCATTGGCTGGACTACGATATACGTTATCAGCATTAATAACAAAATATTTGACATTTACGCGCGGAAATCTTTGTACCAACGCACCTTTACTGCTAAGGTCAATATCATACGGGCTCAGTAGTACAAGGTCATTCAATGGCATTCGTTGTAAGCAGTTACCTTCTTAAATAAATCGCAGGGACAACGCATGTTATAATCGAACAGTAATCTTTATCCTTGAATCGATTACATGAACAAATAACGATAACAACACCTAACTAATTCAATCGTAATTTAAATTGTTTGATTATTATTATTATTATTATTATTATTATTATTATTATTATTATTAATTGTTATGAATCGTTATTGATATTGTTTTGTGATTCTTTTTATACTTGTCATTGTTATTATAACTTTTGTTATTGTTATTGTTATTGTTATTGTAGGTACTAACCCGAGCGTAGGCGCATATTTTTCGAACCCCTTTGTTTATCAACAAAAACGTACCCTGTTTATATATTCTTAAAGATTTCGTATAAATTAACTGAAGTTGTTGAATTATCAAACCGCTTGAGATACATTTGATTGCAATATTTGAAATATGCAATTTCAATATAAATATCAAAATCAAATGTTTTATATTGAGACGCGCATAAATCAACGGCAAATTGCAAACTTGTACAGTCGCAATTGATCATATTTTATTCCGAGACGCAGATAGAAAGTGCATTATTATTGTATATCGATCAAATTTCTCGTCATATTCTCAGCGTGGCGGTGCTTCGTCTTCGTCGTATTTCATTAAATTAGTATTTTTATTATAATGATTTCATTGGTTTCAATTGTCATCGATCCATAAAAGATTCGGCCGCCGATGTATAAACTATTGGAAAAGAATAGGTTTCCATTTTGGACGATGAATTATGTTTAATCCATTTGGTTTGTTATTTTATTTACTTTTAATCTGGAAAATAAACTCGGTGGCATAAACAAAATAAAATGAAATTTTGAAAATAATAACGTGCCGGTGTTTGCTTATGATTCAATGTTCGCGATACTATTTAATAACATGTTTAAGTGGCATTCAATTGGAATTGAAATTCTTTCTGGAATTGGCGAATGCTTGATATTAATTTTCGAAATAGAAATATTATAGGGTTTTGTTAAACGTTTTATTGTGTTGTTATTCTTTTGTAAATATATAATTAGGTGAATTCACATTTTAGACATAAAACATCTTTGTATATGTTATTATATTATATAAATACGTAAACATCAGATATAAATAGCATACAAAAAATAAGAAAGGTCATTTCTATTTGATTATTCTATATATTTGTTTTTGTTGTTTTTTCACGTATTTGCATGAAATTGATATTTTACATTTTATAACTTATTACTGCATACTTTTAATTGCAATGTTTTCATTCGAAAGTATTAAAGTTTAGTAAATTAAAATTAACAATGTTCAGAACAATATATTTTCATTTTAACAACAAACATGTTATCACGATAGTTCAACGTAAATAAAAATCGTCGTAAAGCAAAATAAATAATCAAAATAAATAATCGTAAATAAAAAAATTAGTTTTCCTTGCATTTTATAGGATTTTTATGTTTTTGTTCTTCGTAAAAAAAGACGAAACGACAAACTTCCTTAAAGCATCTAGATTACAATTTCTATAAACTTTATTCGACTTAAATATTTAAACATTAGTTACAAAAAGCATTTAAAAAAATGTTATTACTCAGAGAACAAATAAATTTTTAATCCAGTTTTTGAACTAAATTTCTTTTTCATTACAAGATATCCTAAACTATACTGAATTACATTCGCAAGGTGATTTTGCCTCGATTTTCGAGTGGGAGATGACGCTAATCGATCCACGTATATAAAGAATCGATGGATGTTAAACAGACGTGACATTTTTTATTCACCATCCAAATAGTGTTCACCAGCTTAAGGTTCTCCGGCAAGGATACAAGCATGGAACACCGCCACTTTAGAATCCTTATTATTATCATTAATTTGGTTTATCTTCCAGTGCCAATATTGGGCCACGTAAACGGTAAGTTATTATATTTATACTGAATATACAAAGAATAGGAGAAGACATATTTCAATGTATTTGAATTTTAGTAATAGTACTATTATTGTACTTCATAAAATAGATTAATAACGAATATAGGACGAAACAGTACGATTGATATTGAACACATTAATCATGATATTTAGGAATAATTATTTATTTTATTTAACTACGTTTCATTTATTATATTTAAAATGAATAATGTTTTTATTTTATCGAAAAACAAAAAATAAAATCGGTAGACGCAGTTTAGGGTAAAGTTACAAAAAGTTTGAAATAACTAGAGGAAAAAGATTAAATTGCATTTGCTTGTCAACATTTTTTAATTGACTTTGGGTTACCTAATAGGTTGATACAGTTTTCACTATTTTATTCTTTGTTTAAACTATATATAGATATAGATTTAAGCTTTTAGAGAAGACTAATACCAAGGTAAAATAATTTTTATATAACAACTATTTTATACAATTATTATATCAGTTAATTCTACAATAAATGCAGGTATATGTTTACATTCTCATGTTTATGTTAAAAATGTTTTTGTTTACATTATAATATTTTTTTACCTTGCATTTTTTACGTTAAAAATGGTTTTATTTCGCTTATGAGCATATTTTTACTGTTAATTTAAAAGATAAATTAAATATAAAAAACGTTTAATAAATAGTAGTAAAAATCATTCAAACTGTTTATTTCTTTTCACTTGTATAATTTATATATTAATTGAAACAAATATAATGTTTGAAACTGTACGAAAAACTTTATCGAATAAACAACAAAAATCAATTATATAATTATTTTGAATACCGATGTTCAACAGAAACGTAACATCCGTACAAAGTATTTTTTATAAAATATTTTTATTCATACATACAAAATTTCTATCGTTTAAACATAGATTATTATAAAAATACTAAATATATAATATATATTTCATTAGAAAACGTATAACAACCATGTCCCACCAATCTTAACTTCATCTTAACTGGTACAGTTAATTCTGCAAAAACTTAAATTTTATCATACATCCAAATCAGTACAAACAAAATTATGCAATAAAAAATAACAAACAACAATTAAACACAATAACCCGCAGTGTATTCCAAGTGCGCCCACTCCCTTCCAGTTTCTCAACAGGATAAGTAATGCAGTTTGACGCTATATCCCAAATCCCTTGTAATACCAACATTAACCCTTCCACAGTATCGTCTTTTCAAAGTGTTTTGTTTTTCCCCGCAAGAATCCTACTAATCTATTTTCCAGTAAAGATTTTTCCTACCGTACCTATGATGGATTCAGCAATGACTATTTCCTATGTTGAACCTTGATAGATGGTAGACAGATTCTACTTACCTCCACAAGTATAGAAACATCCATCAATATATATAGATGAAGAAATCCCCTAATCTGAAACAAATCTGTTATGCTGAGAATCAGTCGACCATCTGGATGAAGTCGTGGTCTAAGTCCCCGTGTTTACACTCAATTCATGACCAGTATTAGGGATTAGCCAATCAGATAATACAAAATCTGTCAATAAATACTATCGTTCTTAATTTATCTTTGTAATCTGAACTTGAATCGACTGTTCCTCCCTATCCATGAATAGGCCCGACTTCCGTTTGACTACGACAATAGATCATATAGCATTAACAAGGAAAGGGTCAAATTTTCGCAGCTCCGTAAATTACGAATTTCCAACGCCCAACCCTCCCGTCCCAAGTGAGCTTGTCTTAACGCTTCAAGTCCACTATAGTTGGTCAAAAGACATTGCAGAATTATTTCACCTACAACACGGTCGGACAATCTCCCTGCTTCTAATAGTCCGACTTAAATGGCCTTTCAAACCACAATGACCAATAACAATATTGGCGAACCATTTAGGTCCCTCTCCACTGCAAGGGAGTATCTTTTTATGCTTCCTTCTATTTAGGTGTAGGGTCTATAAATACCCTAGTCTCTCCACACTGGCTTGTACCATTCCAGTATTGAATGGATTACCTTTTTGCCCATCTCTCAGACGACGCATTAATCCCTACTCGTTTCAAGGGTAAATATGATTGGATCATAATTCTGCCTCGTTTATTAAATTTGAATTCGCATTTACTTTTGTTAAACTTATAGATATAACTTGCTTTAACGCTAGGTTTGGAAACAAACAGCCATTTTGTTTCTCATTTAAGCCAATGTTATTGTTTACATAAACGCATCGTATATATAACAATGTATATGTTTAACGCTGGTTTTGAGGACAGACCAGTAAAATGCGGTATTGTGGCCCCCTAAGACCTCGCTTATGTGGTTTGAATAGAATTTTACGTGGGGGAGGGGGTTAGAGTGTTCTGCTATATCTGCGTACAAAAAAAATATGTTTATTCCCGTAACTATATGCACAAAAAAAAGCGTGTCCCCAAACATTGCATTATATACACATATATAGATATATACATCTAGCCGTAAAAATTGATATTATATTGAATATAAATAGAAAAGAATAGATAATTAGATTCCAGTGACAAAATTAAAACATGTTTTGAGCTCAACTATTGGTAGCGCTTCCTATATTTTTTGACCCCAGCATTTGTCGATGCCACTTATAATCCTGCTGATCTCACGCACAATGTTTGCTGACAATTCGTGACTGAATAATTCATCGTTAATTGAATTAACGAGAAAATTTGAGTGCATTTTGCCTGCGCATACCGCGCGTATTTAAAAAATGTATCGCAGATGTAAATCACGACAAAGTGAAGTAGGAATTAAACTGAGCAGAATTACGGAATCAATTATAATGCAAAACAATATGAGATCATAAATATTTATCAAGATTAATGGATTATCGCGTCAAATAAATGACTGAAATATCTTATCGTGCACCATGATATAAACAATTTAACGTGTATAGGTTCAAATAGTCGATTTGCCTGCGCACATTTCAGGATGCTCGTGTATGCTACAAATCATATAACACAAGCTTTCGTTTCATTTGATGTTTTTTATTTATAAACAAGCGTAATTCCGAACTTAAAAGGTTGCTTTGCACGATTTTAATATCCTTCAATATTACAACTGATTTTACAGTAATCTAGAACATTGAAAGTAAAAAATTATTTATCACCTCGCGTATAGTGATAAACAATTGTTTTTTTAATATTTTAAAATTAATACTATAAACGTTTGAAGTTTGAAAGGTATTTATTTGTTATATATAGTGTTCCGATGTAGTTAAACAATTTGAATAAAAAACAAATTTATACTAAATCTAAGTAATTTCATGAAATTTATCTTCATAATATGCTTTAATGCAGTTTTATCTTATTTTTGTATATTGAAATTTAAATAAATGACGGACCAAAAAAAAGCAAGCAATTTATTTTGTGGCAAAGTAGGTTTCAATTTATGTTATGTCACTATATATGTTATAGTTATGTCTATAATAATTTAGTCATTATGTTAATAAAGGATAGCCTTAGATAAGCATCGAGGTGTTAAATGGTTAAAATATGTCAAATATGTCTTTTAACTTTGAATTTATGATTTTCAAATATTTCCTTTAATAAATTTCAAATACACTTTGATTAAAATTAATTAAAATGGAGGTCTATTTTATGCAGACAAAAATGTAGATCTATTCCTTGTCGATAGCAAAATTTAATGAATCGTTATAACTCATCACCGCCTAATAAATTTCAAATTAACTAACATTACTTAAATTTCTCAAATAAAAGGCAGAATTAGGAAATAACAATTTTTGCGCGACGTTTTTCAAAATACCGAAGAAAATTAAGTGACAAAAATGAAATGAAATGATGAAATTAATCAAACTTATTTGGATAAACCAAACTGAAAAATGCTAAGTTAAACTAAAGTTTTAGTTTAAGTTGCTTTATTTAAGAAAGAAACATTCTAACGTATTTAGAAATTTCACTGATATCTAAATTAGGCCACTGATGGAAGTGTGCTTCCTCACTTATTGTAAAATATTTAAGATTATTATTAAAATTAATAAAAATCAATAAACAAACTTACAAATTCAGAATAAAATTCTCAATATATGAAGTTTATAATATTTAAAATCTTTCTATTCAAAATTAAGAACAAATGATAATCAACAAGAAAATGTTTTCATCGAGATGCTTAACAAATTCTCAATAAATCCAAAACCTTTTATTTATTTTAATCCTTTTTTATAATACTCAAAAAGATTAGAAATTAACTAACCCAAATTCTCAAAGGATTTTTATGAAATCCTCAATGAATCAAAAGATTTTGATTTTGATTTTGAGATAGAAAAAATCTGTCTCTAAAAATCAACAGAAACCAACATCAAGCCAAATCTCACGAAATTTCCTGAGAAATCCTCAGTGACAAATCTTTCCGGAATCTTTTTCTCGGGAATCCAAATTTTGAGAAATCAGTTTGACGTTGACAAACGCCTACTCCATCTCCAAATACTTGAACCACCATTGTCTTCTACAACCACATCAGTTGAATCCAGGAATAGTTGACATAAATTCATCTGCATTTGATCAAATTGAAATCAATTGTACCACGACAGGAATAATTATTATTATATAACTTTACGCGCTTTCAATTACGCTCAGCTGTTCGTAGCAAACTGCACATGCTATATGGAGCGCACACAATATCTTGATCATACGCAATAAACATGCCCTCGGTGACATAGAAATGGCGCCTGAATATTTGCTTCATCTAAGCGGGTATTTAAATTAGATTCCTGTCTCTTAATACCGGGACTTCGGCGAAGACGAAACATTCAAAATGAAATTTCATAAAGTGATTTCGACTGAGACGATCGCGCCAATGGTTGGCGAGTCGGAGGCCACGGGGGGAAACCGAGGGGGATAAAAGTGGATTCGAGATAGGAAGGCAAGCAACTCCGGGTATTAAAGGTGCTCGAGGATAACAAATGGATCAACGCGGCTAGAAAAATGATTTCGCGGGCCGATGGTTAATAATCGCGTGTGCGAAATATAATGCGGATGAGAAATACGCCGGTGTCAGTTGCCCCGTCGAATCGAGAAGGATAAGCATATTATCATGAACCTGTTTGGCCTGCTTTTGACATATCTATTACGTGTTGGAGAATAGAGACGACTTTGAGCTTGCGGCAGGCGCAAGTGCAGAGCTTCAATTAATCAGTCGGGGCGTGAAACGAGAGAACGACGACAGGACTGCGCTGACAGATTCGTCGTATCTATCTATCTATCTATCTATCTATCCGCGTGTTTATGTATAAACGCATTTACGAGGGTCTACGGAGATGCTTCTCATAAAAAGCAATGCTTTCTTATTCAGCGTCGGGAAAAGCTTTCCTGATTTATTTATACACGCACATCTGGTTCCATTATTTCGACAATAATGCTTCGTTAAATGTCTGCATATGGTTATTCCGGGAGGTTGCAATTGCTCAGTTATAGAATTAAATTTTGATTTTGATTTTGATTTTAAAATGTCTAGTTCGTGGTGTACTTAAATTTCACTTTTCCATCCCTAAACCGCGCTGAATTCACGTGTTTTTTAAATTTTTAGGTGTTTCGAAATGCTATATTTCGGAATATCGGGTTTGATTTTGGATATCAGATTTTTTAAATTAAAATGATAGAATTTGTTTTGAATATTTTGTGAGTTAAGAATTAGATGTTATAGTGGAAGTGATGTTCTAGAACGAATGTGGGTCAGATTCAACGTTTGAATAATGCAGGACATTAAACTAGATATTGTATTAAGGGATGGATAACAGATGTTATAAATACCTATTGTACTTCAACGGTTAGTATTTGTGCTATTAATTTTTTCGTATTATTAATCTACAGGGATAACTTGTAGGTTGAGTTTTATTTTAATATAGTGAATGTTTGGATTTATAATATGGTAATATTTATCTATTTATTTATTTATTATAAAAGTTTATATCGAAATATCTAAATAATAAATACAACGTTTCTAACTATATATAAAGGAAAAAACAAATACAAGCATTTACCTTTAACTAAATTGGTCAATTATGATATAAATAATATTTAATAAAATTTATGATAAGAACTTCTAATTGATTAATAATGATTAAAATAACAGACAACTCAATGAACCTCTTCCCAACTCATTCCAAATTTTTTTCTTATTATTTTCAGGCTCCCGCAACCTCTCTTAGTAATTTATCAAGATAACCTCTAAAATCCCAGTAGGTTTCATACAATTCGAAAAGCCCGGTTTCGTACACTTCCAATTTCATTCACGAATTATCCATTCGAGGTTATCGTAAGTGATTATTTTCCATTTCCGGCAACTGAATTTTTTCCCGTACCTGAAAAAAACAACTCGAGTTGGTATGCGAGGACATTGCTATTTTCCGATAGTTCCTATGACATCCGCTTCTCGTGCTTCCAAATTTTCTCAATTCCGTACAAGTGTCTAAAAAGGTTGCTTCATCGACTCTAAGCCTTTGTACAAGTTCTTTTTACACCCGGCCAATTTTTCCTTCCGAGTCATCACACACGCGGCATCAGCAAAGTTTCTGAATCGTAATCAGATGATGTAGTGAAACACCAAATCTTTCTAAATTAATCGCGTATATTCAGAAACAGAATAATTTTTTCGAAATTCGCCATTCCAGTATCCTGTTTTGCTATTATTAAGCCAAGTTTACAAGTTTCTATTATATATTGTCCTTGACAGTGTTTACATGTCTTGTTTGCACACAAACCTTGTAAACATTGTCAAGGACAAAGCTTATTTATACGCGTGCGACAATAATATTTACCTTTTATCTGAATAACGTTGTCTTATTGAAAAACTTGAATTCCACCGCAATTCTAAAACATGCATTTGTTTACACTGCAAAAACAAGCATCATTATGTCTTACTTTATAAGACACAAACGAGTCAATTAAGGCATCAGATGTATGAATACGAAGTGCGTTTGCGTTTTATTCATTCGTGCATCTTATTTGAGACATCGGTGTCTTAAATTAAGACATCTTTATGATACTTATTTTTGCAATGTATTGCTTCTTATATAATTATATATCTTATATAATACGTTTGTTTTACATATATACAATTATATATGAAAATATAATTGGGTTATATATGATAACAAAACATGAGATCATATTAACTGCACTATTGTAGTGACATAGGTAAATCCATTAAATTAACACATTACGCACGCGCACTAATTATACTTTAATTTTATTGATTTTTAATTCATGTTTATTAAGTCCATCATTGGTCGATTATTTTGCAAAGAATTGTATTATATCTGCACAATAGTAATTGTAACTTCGTTTATTAAAAGTGCATTAAGTTTCTTTCTCAATGACGAATTTTGCATGCCAATATGTTCAATTAAAAAATCAGCAAATTTTCATTTCTTTTTCTCCATTAGACAATCAACATCCCAACTGTATAGAATAATTATATAATATTTATTTATAGAACCAAACACATATACAACGATCCCACGTAGTTCATATGTGCTTTATTGGTACAAACGCAACACATGCATATTATACACACATATACGAATGCATATTTGTACAAGTTACACCCCGGTATCTCTCGTTACACTAATTGAAGCTCACTTTGAAATCAATTTACTTGAAACAATTGATCCATGCCACACGAGTTCTCAGATTTCTTTCGTCGTGTTTTTCCACCCGTTAAATCAAAAACACGCAATTTTCGTTTAAAACAAATCCCAATCGTCGACTCGGAAGATACAATTTCACATAATAAAATACACAACCGTTTAAATCTCGCTGTTAAACGTCATACGAACTTTGCATACCAGATTCGGGAAACCTTCATAAAACTAACTTAACAACCGTTCAAACCTCAAACAAGTTTGAAACAATGAAGTGACATTTTTATAAGTTAAATACGTGAAATATACTGACGTGCTATTTATACTCAACTTCTTATCTCATTTAATGCTCTTTATTACCAAGTCGTGCAATAAAAAAGTCCTTCAATATACATCTACCTATAATCTTTCGACTCCGCGACTATCAGTCGTAGTTTCCAAAGTTACTTTACAAATTTACAGACATTTTCGGATACAATCCGTATGCAATCTCTAATTCGGGATAACTTTATACGCCGGGGAATATCAAATAATCCTCATTTCGTCGGAACTTTGTGAAATGAATGAATTTCATGCAAATTAATTAATAACCGAACGGGTTGTTGTTTCTTCCCATATACGACGTCATTTTTTCGCTTGATACCGTATCCCATTAATTGCGCGCGTTCAAACAAGAATGCCATGCTGGATCGGATCGACGTCGATTCCCATAGCAAATGGGCGAATTATCTAGGATGCCAGAACTAAAGGGTTAATGCTGTCAAAGTGTTTATGCATTTATGTTAAAAGGTTCCAATTAGTTTTGTAAGTAATACATTCGTATGACATAGATTTGGCTGCAATGAAAGCTATTCGGAGAACGTTTGCTATGGAGTCTGCAGCAACATAATAATCTGATGAGCAAATTAAACGAGATGGAAATATATATGCTTGTGTACATATGTACAGGTGTTTCAGTTATTCGGACACTTTTACGTTCGAGTCTAATCGAATTTCGACATTTCGCCGAAACCGATGTCCAGTTTGATTCTGGTTGTTTTATGTTAAATTATTAAGTTGAATTTGAAGTTTTCTTGCATAGAGAAAAATGGCGGGGAAAATGAATATACAATAGAGTAATATATAGTACGTTTATTTTATATACATAGTTTTCATATATGATACACACTATTTATAAACAATATGTATTATTTTGTATACAGTGGAAATATATAAAAATTACTATATTTATAGAAAAAGTAGGATTAGAGAAAATACCAAAATATCTTTAAAAAATACAAATAATAAATTATGGTTATACAATTTGTTAAAAGTTTGAACAAAAATAATTAAAGTTAACAAATGTTGATAATTATTTCATTCCTAGAAAACAATATTTGTTTCATTCCCCAGAAATCCCTCGCCGTATTTCATTACACGATATCCTAATTTTTACAGTATTTTCCATCCCTCTTTGACTATTTACATCATAAGTACATCAATGATAGTTTTTGTCCGTGTTCATTATACGATATGACAATTTCATTTATCACTTTTATATACCTTCTTCAATACAATTTGCCTTTATTCCGGATTTTAATTCATAAATCCTATCTTCAAAACCTTCGTCTTCAATACTTACCGCGCTGCAGATTTGTTTTCTATATCACACACAGAGCCATCGCGTGAATGTAATCGCCACAGTCGTTTAACTACTTCTGCCATTCCCGAATCTCTCCTACGGCACCCTTTTGTGCACACTCTCAGAACAAACTAAACCCCACAACCTTCACCGTCGCTGTATGGAAGATTGTGTATGTTCCCTCGTGGGTCGGATTAATTCCTAATTATCCCAGCATTAATCCATTGGTTGCCAAACACTCATTTTTCATTCCAATATTCATTTTCCGAACACAATGCCTGCAATGAAATTCAACCTTCAACCTTTCCAGCAGAAAAAAATTTAGTCAAATCAAACAAAATATGAATGAATCAACAAAATACTTTGGTTATTATTTCAAGAACCAAATCGTTTGTTGAATTAACAAAACCTATATTCATATTATAAATTTTGTCGAATTCATAAGTGTATTTGTTTGATTTAACAAAATCATTTAGTAAAATATTTGACAAACTACTGATTTGGTTGGTTTGAATAAAAATTTTGTTGAATGACTCATTATTATGATATATATGAAAATAATTAAAACACAATAGATTAAACTATAAATTGCATGTTATTATAAAATATATTTTAAAGTAAAATTATGAATTTTTAATGTGTTTAAACTATGCTAAAGTTTATTGAGTCATTCAGTAACGTATCGGTAATAATATTAGACATCTTTAATAATTTATAAACCGTTATCCATACCGATTACTTTTATCTTACGATTATTAAGATGTGAAACTAACCATTTAAAAAATCAAATATTTCAATTTCGTAAAACTTGCTGTTCGCTCGTTAAGCTGCGCGCACTTCACTCGTTACAAAAGCGCATGCATCGTACTCGGAATCAACAAAATGATTAGAACAAATCTACAAAATCCTTCCGTAACGTATGATTTTGTTGATTTAACAAAATTCATTCTTTATTGCACAATAACATTTCTTTGTTTTCGCAAAATAATTTTATCAAATCAATTTTGTTGAATCCAACAAATAATTGTGTTGAATAAAACAAATCTGCTATGTTTATTGACAAAATAGATTTACAAAATAATTTTTGTTGAATCAACATTTCGATCGCGACGAAATAATCCTCAACGCCGAGCAACGTCGCACCAACACTTGATTCAACGTCGTTGTTCAACTAATAAAAATGTTTTAAGTCTGCCACACGGGTTTAGCGGTTGGTTCTCAGGCCCTCCTTAAAATCTCCTAAATCTTGGAACGTTTAAAATAATTTATCGCGGCAGTCAAACGGCAAATCTGACGTAAATCTGTTCTCGCCGATGCTAAAATCGACTTCAAACTGGCGCACGATTCGAAACACTTTAAGCTTTTTGGAAACACGAAACGCACTCCCGCGTTGAAGTGTGCGTTAATCTTCGGAGCGGTTGAAAAATATTCAACCGCTCGTGCAAATTTCAATTGTTTAATGCCTCAACGTTGCGCAGTCAAATCCCGGTTTAACTGTATCTCGGCTGGTCGAGGATTGGGCGGTTACCTTTTTCGGGCGCAACTTTCGAAAACTGCATAAATCGGAACTAATCAGAATTTTGTCGCAACTTTTTCCGAAACTTCTGAAAGTGTGCTTGTATGACTTTGCGGCGAAGTTTTAACGCGAAAGGAATCGTTTTCATCATTGTGTTAAGTTTGACGAAACATTTCCTTTGGAATATCAGATTAATGGATATATGTATATATATACATGTGTATATATACAAGATAAATCTTATAGGATCATGGTGTTGGAAATATCGTACGGAATAGATTTGATATGCATATTAAATTGTACCGTACTGCGTTCTAATTTTTAGTTCGAGTTTTTTGTTTCTACTATTTATATTGCAATTTGATTCGTAATTAATTTTCCAGTATTACGTCTTCTCATCGTTCAAATTTTACATAAAAAAGAAAAAATTTATTTAAATTATATAATAAATTAATAAAACAATATGAAAAACATATAAAAATATATTAAAAATTTTAATTTGTGTAATAAATTATAGTAAAAATGTACCAAAAATACTACAAAAATTTATGAAAACAAAAACATTGTTAACATACATAAGAATTTGTAAATGTAAATGAAAAACTTTTAACATAAACATATATAAGAACCTTTAATGTTAACAAAAAATGTCTACATAAACATAAACATTTTAATATTTTAATGTAACCATACACAGAGAATAATGTTTAGCTGTAACTAATAAACATTGTTTCAAGTTAGATAAATGTTTAGCTGATTCAGTAAAACATTTATTTAAATCACATATTTATTTATTTATTACAATAAAATATTCTATCCGTGTAAGTAGAATTATTTATGTATATAAGAAAATTTATTGACATATATCATTTGATCTGAATAATGACTTCACAAAAAACTATTACATTAATAAACATTAAAATGCTATTAAAACGTATGTACTCTGACAGAAATCATAGTGCTGCGAACTATAATATAGTTGATTTAACTATTTAAAACAGTTGTGTACAGGGAACTAAATTTTATAGTTGAATTTATTACATGGCATAGTAAACAAGTTTAGATATCTGAAGTATACTTATAGTTCATAGAGCTATTTGATAAAATTCATTTTATCATGGTTAGTATTTATACGAGTAATTATTTTATTTGTTTCAACTAAACTAAAGATTATGGTGTTCAAATTAACAATCAAAGAAAATATAACTTTAATTCTTTCAACTAAAAATTAATTAATTAAACTATATTTTGTAGTTAAATTCAAGCATATTTTTATTTAAAGTTAAAAAAATATTATTATTACACTGATCACAGTTACCCAATGATAGGATTTGAACGCACGACCTCACAGTTCCGAACGCGAAGCATTGACAAGATAATGAACTTTCGTGAAAATTAAAGAAATTTAGATATATTTAAGATTAACTTGAAGCACGATGTTTATATGAATTAAATATTAAATACCACTCAACTAGCTATATATTTGAATGAACTATTAAAAAAAATTCAAATCATTTATTGTGTAGTAAAACCATCTACATTTAAAAAATACATCAACTATCTTTTAGAATTATATTAACAATATATAATTTGTCCATTCAGCTATTTATTAATTATTTCAAACAAAAATAATAGTTTTATTAACAAATACATTCAACTAGGTAATATAGTTGCTCACACTCACTTTTATTCAGTCAGTGTAATATAATAATAAAATTTGCTATTTAATTGAAAACAAATAAAGATAACTGGCAAATAACACATTTTACTCGAACCAACAATTATCGATTCTACGTATGCAAAGTTTGGAATTTATAAATTACGCGATGCACCCAGAGTGTAATAGAATTCTTTGCATTGAATGCCAACTGAACATAACTGCAAATACTGTTACGAAATCTAATTTCTTCGATTGTTTCAACTTAACAGTCACATCTTTGTGTTAAAACTGTTTCTGTCCTTTCACGAGCACATCGTGCTTTATACATCCGAAAGAACAAAAAAAAATACATTTTCACTCCGCATAAAGAGAAAAGCACGCGTTTTACTTGCCCTTGGGAGTATGAAACTCCGTTACATTCTATGTTGAGGATGAACATGCAAGCTGTTCTCTTTAAAAAATAATAATTCGCACAACTCGGTTAAAAAAGCCAAACTCGACTTTACTCGCACTTACGAAAGAATATTTATGAAAACTAAGTTTCCCAACTCCAACAGAAAACCACATTTTTCTCCCTCAGAGCGTAATAATCATTTTGTCTGAGTTAATAGAAATACGTTTTAATGCGTAGAAAAAAAAAAAAAAAAAAAAAAAAAAAAAAAAAAAAAACCAAAAAAAATTTTTTTTTTATTTAAAAATTAAAAAAAAAGAGGAAAAAAGAAAAATAAAGCAAAAAGAAATAAAAGAAAACATGAACACACTGTAGCGGGTATGGTGGTGTGCATGGGCAGAAGTACCTCATGGTGACTACACCCGTCATCGGGCACCTGGTGCGCTGGGACTGTGCACATGGAGAGCAAGGAGAAATATACATAACAGATGACAGCAGATAGACAAAG
>JABFQC010000319.1:0-29954 GCA_022817085.1 Psilanteris sp. ZL-2020
AAATAATTTAAAACCTATTTTTATTTATATAATTTACTTTTTATTTGTAATATATTATTTTTTTTTAATTTTTTTTAATATAAAAAATAAATATTTTTTTTAAAAAATTGTTTTTTTTTTTTTTTTTTTTTTTTTTGTGTTTGTTAAAAATAAAGCATTATTTTAGTATTCAATATGTTATTAATATTTTATTATATGCAACAACATATAAAATTATTTATAAAATGTATATAAATTTATTGTTATATTTCTCATTTCTAGAGTTTAAAATATTTTATTAAAAACTCATTGTAAATGAAGATCTTTAAAGGTTCAATGATTAATATAATGAAAGTTTTTGAATATTTGAATAAAATTTTATTTTTTTCTGTAATTATTATACTAAAGTATAAAAAATAACACATTTGTTATCAATGTAAACCATATATGTTTGTAATTCACCTTTCTTTGTATAGGTAAATAAGCATTCTATTCCATCAAAATTATACAAACTTTAATTTTGTATAAAAAATAAATTCTTTAGATTTTGTTTTTAGTTATATTATTTTATTTTAAAATTATTAAATTATTTAGATTAATCCCTGTATGTAAGTGTTTTTGCAATCACTATAAAACCCTTGCACATATTTTATTAAACAATAGAAGATAAATAATAGAAAACAGATGATAAAATTTTTGTACAAGATTATTTATAAGAAATTATACATTTTAATATATTTCTGTTTAATGTAAATATGTTTATTATTAGAATATCTAATGTGTAAATGTTTATTTATAATATTGTATACTTATAACTTTTTTTATAACTTACTGATTTGAATTTTTTTCACAGCAACAAGCATTTATTGAAACTAATACCCAAGTTTCACCTATTATGAGTAAAACTAGTTCAGGACAAGCAACAACCAGTCAAGGCTCATTGGTATCTGGAAGAGCTGTAAATCCTTTTTCTAATTTTAGCAATCAACCACGAATAACGTATCTTAATGAAAAAGAAAAGTCAAAATCTAGTAAGTCAGACGTTGGAAAAATGCACAGACAACACAGAGGTAAAAACAAATATAAATATATATATATATATTATTTATTGCAAACTCATAAATGATTAAGAAAAATTAATTAATTAAAAATATTTATTTTCATATGCTTTTCAATAAATTGAAAAAAAAAATAATACTAAAATTTTATATACTAGATAAATTATTAATAAGTGTACGTATTTAATTATAATTTGTTATTTTAACGGATAACTTGTTAATCTATTGTTAGATTCAACAGTAAAAAATAAAATAAGATTAATTGTAATAAAATATATATAACTTTTATAATTTCACTTTGTACAAATTACTTTTAACTGTTTTGCAATTAAAAAATTGTAACACCATAAAAATGAGGGTTTAATAATTTAAAGTTGTACACAATTATTTGATAGAATTAAAATTATATGCTTAGTTTTCTATTTTTGAAGATAAGTGTCGTGTTTCGTAAATATAAATATATACCTATAATATACATATGTATTATATTGTTTCTTAAGAGAGATGTACCTAACTCCGGCACTCAATTTCAGACAACGAAATATTTCTTTCCTACTCTTGAGAACTAAAACTACATTTTGAAAGTATTGTTGAAGCATACTTTTTATTGCAAAATTTTGGTGAATTTTATTAGATTATATTTCATTGCAGATTTCAGTTTTTAATTTATATAATAAAAATATCACATTATATAATAGTTAATAATTAGTATAAATAAATTATTTTAAAATATTCATGCTTATGTATATATAGTAAAAGTAATCTTATAAAATATTGATTTAACTGAAATCTGAATCGTGCCTTATTCATTATAAAGTTCACAGCAGGAGTACGTTCAGATTTCAATTTAAAGATTGCTAATAAGTTAGAGATTACAGTTCATATTACAGTCCTAATTTGAGAATATTTAACATTAAAAATGATTTAATTTTAAATATCAACAAATATCAAAATGAAAAATATTACAATATGTTTTAAATGCTTTTAATTACTAAAATGTATGGAACTAATATGCTTAGAAGAAATTAAACTATATAGAAGGAATTAAAAGTTATTTAATTTTATAAAAATTATATTATATATTTTTAAAATTCATTTTTATTTATTTTATTTCAATTAATATTTTTTTAAAAGTTTTTTATTTATATACTCAGATTTTACAAAACCAACAATTGTATAATAAATCATTAATAAATTATATATTAGTATTAATATTAAGTATTCTGTATCATTACTTATGTATATAGAGATACAAATATAATGTCATATTCTTAATAAAAATTATAGTAGTTATGAACACTGTGTGGAGATTTATAGTTTTAGATATGATTTTAATATTTTTTAGTTTTAATTTGACAATTAATTTTATGGTATTTATTAAAACGTTATATATTATTTCAAATGGCTTGTATTATTATTTAAATAATTTGCAAAGTATTTGCACTTTCTTTTAATTTGATAATTTGTATAATATATGCTTTCTTAATATTTTACTTTCAATTATTAATTTTCATTTTATGTTTTCATTTTCTTTTTGGTTATTATATTTTGTTTCTAATAAAGCTACAACAACATGCAAGCATCATTCCTTTTTGTCAGAGGTACCCGATGTTCGACGCATGGAACAAGCTCTGCTTCAGCTTCTAGAAGATTTTCATAGTGGAAATTTACGAGCTTTTGGTAAAGTATTTTCCTTTAATTAATTTACAAATAAATTGTCTTTTTATTGTTAATTTATTTGACATCAATTTATTTTATTTTTTTTAATTTCTATTATAAAATATATTAGTTGTAATAAACATTTTAAATATTTTTCTAATAAAATTAGATATCATTTATTTTAGGAAAGGATTGCAGTATGGAACAAATGACTGAAATTCGAGAACAACAGGAGCGCCTTGCTCGTTTGCATTTCGAATTAGGCCAGAGACAAGATGGAAATATGAGTATGGAATCTGGATTTCGACAATCCAGTGCGAATATGCGACATTTATTACAACGACTTCAACAACTCAGTGTATGCATTGAGAAATTACATAGTAAATCTGCGTGATAAATTTGACAGTGTATTAAAAAATTCGTACAAAATCAATTTTTTACTACTAGTTAATACAATTAACATTTTTAGCTGTGAAAAGTTAAATAATTATATATAAGAATGTTTTTACATATGTTCATATGTTATATACAATTTATGTTTGTCACGATATTATATAATTGTTAATGACAAGTTATGTTGTATTATTACATTGATTACATTGCACATAACTATAGATATATAAAAGTTGTATATTTCTTTAAATAAAAATTATAAGAAATATATGTTTATGGATACATAATTTTTATTCAACTTTTTTTTAAAAATTAATTAGAAAGTTAAATTTATTTACTGTAATATATGTTACAGTTTAATATAAGCTTTCAAAACATTCGTATCATTCATATCAAAACATTTGTTATCCACTTAACTAACAGTCAGTGATTTTCCTATAGCAAAGTTTTTGATGTCTATAAAATAGAATCATTTTTAAACATATTTCTGCAATAAAAATAACATTTACATTTCATACAAATCATTAAAAATGAATAAACTATAATAAACACTACTTCCCTTCAATTTTTCTCTTATATCTGTTATATACAAAATATCTTTGAAAACTTTTTTAAAATTACGTATGTATAAAATGATTTTATTTTAAATATATTATTAAAATTGACAAATTTAAAAGATTATTATTTGGCGAGTTTGGCAGTATATGAATATTGAATGTTTGTAACAGTATATATTATTATATAAGAAACAAAAATATTTCTATTTATATTTTATTAAAATACACTAACATTTAAAATATGAATAGTACCACTTAATCAAAATTATATTAATTATTATATCTTAATTGACACATATTGTATGATAAAATTATTTTGTCTAGTAAATTTAATTTTGAAAACAAATATAATCTTCGATCTTTTGATTTATTTTGTTATCATGCGTTATTATGTCAAGATGTGATACTTATTTACTCCAAAATATAGTTTATATTTTTCCTTTTATATTTATATTAATATCTTTTTTTTCTTTTTATTGTCAAAATACAATTTTCTGCATATTTTATATTACGCAACAAAAGTAATAGTTATGTCATTAACTTTTAAATTTAAATCAATTAAATTCTTAGTCTAATGCAATATGGACAATGTTTTAAACAAAATTTTATATCATTAATGATTTTGATGATTTTTATAATTTTAAAACTTTAACAATTTTCAATAGAAAATAAAATAAATTATATTTTAAAAACTTTTTACAGTCTAATAAATAAATTATAACAATATTTAAAATATTTATTTAAAAATAAATTTATTTGTTTCATTGGTATGTACATGGATGGTGTATTTTCATTCAGTAATTAAACCTATATTATAATAAATAATAGTAATATTTTAAATTAAATAGTGTTTAATACAATATTGTTGAATGCAATTTATAAAAGTATAATAGTTTTGTATAATTTATAATACCCATTTGTTCATTATAACAGATTATAGATTGTTACTTGAGTATTTAATAAATTATATTCTCAAAACAATATTGAAATTATAAACATTTTATTTTAGATAAATTAATTCCAATAATTAAATTTACACCAAAAGTTAAATGACAGTGTAGTGTAAAATTTAATATAAATAAAATATATAGAACATTCTTTTTCTAAACTTTTTTAAATTTGAAGTTTAATATGCTAAAATTGAATTTATAATTTCTTTAAAAATAAAACAAAATAATAAAACGTAATACCATAAAATTAGCATTTATTTCAATTATAGTGCAATATCTTACATTATATTAAGTACAAATGTTTAAAGTTTCCATTAAATTTTCAAGAGATTAAGTTTTTCAGTCTAATAGTTTTTAGGTTACTTTTGACTCATTTTATGCCAAATGGTGAAAAATTTGATAAAATCTATTTATTTTATGATAATAAGTATATTACACAATACTTATCGGCTGATAAGAGAATTTTATCTCAATATAACCATAATTTAAAATAACAAAATAATACGCAAGTTAAAGAAATAAATAGATCTAGTATTACAAATGAAAAATATTTTTTTTATTATTATTGTAAAAACTTATATGAATTACGTATCATTTAATTAACTCTATAAATAAACATGAAAATTATTGTTAAAAATATTAATATTTGATAATTATATAAAAACTTAAATCTTATCAAAGTATAATATATTTTTGTTATACATTTATATATTACACGTTGTTCAAATTTTTTTATAGAATTTGTTAATTTAAGTGTGAACAATTTGTAGCTTATATGAGCAATCAAAAGAATTAGCACAAACATTTACATATGCAACAAACTGCGAGTAACAGGACAACCAAACACACTACTACTACAATAATGATAAATGTAGTTTTATCCATATTGAGAATCTTCTCCTGCGCATCTCCCAAAGCGTTTCCAATACCATTCTGAAGATCATTTACTGAATTCTCTATATTACGTGAACTAAGTGCCTCTGCACGAATGTGATCATCATTGGAAGCATTAGAAGAATTAATATCCACAGATTCAGAACTTTTAGAAGATTGTGCAGTATTTACATTAGACTCATTTTTGGTCATCACATCAGAACTCTTGACATTATTCTGAGGAATGTTAACTTCATTATTAACATTCAACGTACTATCTTTTTGACCTTCGTTGTGTATAACATTGGAAAATGCCACTCCCACAAATCTGAAACCATTAAAATTGAAGGACTTGGTTATGATTTCATTTTATTTTACTCATATATATATTATTATTTTATTCCAAACTAGTTCAATTAATTGTAATAAATAAAATATTATCTTAATCATTTTAATATTATAACATTTATTTACTGCAAATTAAATATTAGTCATAGACTTTAAGCAATAAAAATGAACAATGTATTAATTTTAATAATCATGCGCATAAAACATTTTTTTTAACAATTTAAAACTGTAATAATAACTTTAATTCATAAACTTACCCAATTAATAATATGAAACGTAAACTCCACATTTTGAATTCGTCGATGGATTGGTTACGTATGTTTTCACGTGCAGAACTCGTCAAGAACTGTTGTACCGTTCCACTTAGAAATTATTTATATACTTATTAAGCGTCGATACATAAATATTTAATATTAGTCTAAATGCTTATGTTATCATAGTTTAGTAAATAATATTAAATAATTTCATTGTAATTTTTTTATACGATATTCAATGTAATGTTATTATATTATTTGATTTGACAGTTATAAATAGTAACAAAACCTATCAACATAAATTCATGAACAATTATTTCATAATATATATAATTTTAAAAATATATATTAATTAAATAAATAAATGAATAAGTCATTGATATATTGCGTTTAATATTAAATCGATAAATAAAAAATAACATTAAAATTAACTAGTATTCAGTATGCTTTATATACATGTATATATCTGTTATCATCGATACACAATTTTACAGGTACTATATTTTATTAATGTAATTCTAATAAAGGAATGAATGTTAATTTAATAAAACTATTAATAGTAAATATATTAGGATCATTTTAAAAGTAAGTCGATATTAATTTCAGTTTTAAATTTTCTTCACTTTGTTTGTTTATGAATAATATTAACTAACCAAAAATATATAAGCTATTTGTATTAGTTGAATATTTTTTTTTAATATATTATAGACAAGAATTGTAAATTATAATTATGGTTAAAATTATAAAATTATTTTAAAAATATATAATAAATATTAATAATAGTACATACAACTTACATCTTATAGTTCTTATTTATAGCTGGAATGTTGATTCATATATAAGTAAAGAAATCATATGAAACATTTTATCTTTATTCTGATAATTCCTTTCCACTATATGACGTATTTTTATGATTTATTTATATAATTAAAATGTTTTTAATTAAAATTAAAATCTTTGTGTTTTAATTTAAATGGATTATTTCTTAATATTTTTTTTAATTTTAAGTAATTGTAAATATATGAATAAACCTATTTGTTATTTGAATAATTAATTTTTGTATTCATTTCTCTAATGATAAATTATACATGAATAACATTCCTAAATATATATTTATCTCATACTTATATTTTTCATTACTTGTAGATCAGTGTATTCGTGTATGTTTAATTATTTATTACTTTTTTAATTATATTTGTCAACAATTGTTTATGGTAATTTAATTTAATTTAATTATTTATTAATTCAATTAATAAGAAACCGCCAAAATGTGTTTATAGAAACATCCTATATGCAACAGAAGTGTAGAAAATGTTGCAATGTAGCTTACAGAAGGTGAATATAACGTTTAGTACACCTGAATAATATTGCAATTTTTTCTACACTTCTGTTCTAGATAGGATGGTTTGAAAAAGTATAATTTCATTATGGTTTGATTTTAATTATTTTTTTAAAACCTGATAAAACATAAAACATTACAATAATAACAAAAGACTTTTGTCATTATTCAATATATAAGATTTCAATATATTGAAATTATATGCATAAAAAAATTAAATATATTTATTTATTTATTTTTTCTATAAATTTCTATAAATAATAAAATATTAAAAATATGATTTTCCCTACGAAATGTTTGTATAATTTGTACTATATATTATGTAATTAATATTAAATATTGCAATTTTTTACTATTTACCTTATATAATGTATGGTATATTCATATAATCATAATTTGCACGGCTTTTAATGATTCGACTGAAACTAACTATTTGAATAAAAAAAAAACAAAATTATAAACCAAATGAAACAAAAGATAAACAAATAACGAATTGCCACCTTCTAATATATACTTTTAAATTATACTTTGTATATAATCACATGTATAATTATTAAATATGATAATAAAATTATAATATAAACATAAACAAACTCATTGTTAAACTTTCGTTAATATATACTTCAACTATTGTATATTTATGATTTTGATACGTCTCAATATATTAAAAAAAATTACCTTTAAAAATTATAAATAAATTATATATTTCTTATTATGCGCGTGATTTATAAATTATCACGTAAACAAACATTTTATATAAGAAGAATGAAACATTGCCTGTCTCTACGCGTCTGTAGTGTAGCACCGTTAAATCAACGTCGTACGCATTTAAGTAATTATTTAGACCATTATTAAATATTGGCGTTGTGATCCAAAACATTAAACAAAGAAATTTATAATTAATAAAATAATGTTCTTGTTAAAATAACGTATATCTTGGCAATCATTAAAATTTGTAATTAAAAACTGTATATAATTAACTTATTTTTTATGTAATTAGACTGAATTCATACATGTCGTATATCATCGAAAGATATAATAAAATATTTTATTTCTATTGCCCATTTAATGTTGATAAACCGTATCGTAACATGTATATAGTACAAACCATTGAAAGCCTCATAAAGTATATTAAACGATTGTTTAGAAAACGTCTATGTATATGTGTAACGTTTTCTAAACAATCTTGCCATGTTTTATTAGTTACTAATTCAAAACGATAAGTGACTTTTATGATGCAGAATATTGATCATGCATAATAAGTTTTTTGATATATAATTTAACTTCAAATAAATCAAAATAATTCAAATATAATATAATATAATGCTTACAGAACGTTTCGTGCAAAATTGTTATAAAATTTAAACAAAAAATGTACACGTTGATTGTATATAATACATTTAAAAAATCGTTAAACGAATTTTACATAAAACTGGTATATTTTATTTTTGTAATAATTAGTTCATATAATTATGTATTTTATAAAATATAATTCGTTTTTATAGAATAATTGTATAGTTCAGAACAATAAGTTTAGGATAAGTAATGATGCAACTATACTTTTATTTGATTGGTGTTAATGTTTGTATTTTTTTATAGGTTATGGTATTTAAAATAAAATACGTTGAAAACCGCTTAGAAATAATTAGTACGATATAAGCCTTTTCTAAACAATCATTTAATATATGTTTGATGTGATTCAACATTTTACTGTTGCAGTCCGTTAAAAACTTTAACTGCAATGTTTTCTATATAATATAACTAACTTCAACTAACTTCATTTAACAAAGAAAAAGTTGCGTCCGGATCTAGCAGAACCCAGCGCTAGAAAAAAAGTATGCTAACTACTATAAAATATTGTTTACCAATTACGTGCAATTGTATATACCTACCTAAAAAGATTCCTTCTATTATCCCCATCAAAAGGCGATAAAAAAATGCAAACTTCAATATATATTTACGAGATGTGTAAAAGTGACTTGGGGCCCAGCTAGACTCCCGCGCGACTCCTCGCGTAACTTCGTGCATATATGCAGTTAAAATTGTAACTATATTATTACGATAAATTACAATATTTTTTTTTGTAATAAAGGACACACATTATTAATAACAAATATATGTTTTACTTTCCGTTATATCCGCATTTAATAATTTTAAATCGAATTAGTCATAAACACATTACATTCAAAACATAGAAATATACTTATATATAAAATAAATATATATGTTAGTATTTATTGTTGTTTTATATTGTCTTCATTCATTCTATTATGTAAAATTAAAAAATTAAATAAAGAGTTTGAAATAAAGTATACATTTTGAATGAATCGAGTATTTATTAGTTTTAATTTGTTAAAATGAATTTGGTAAACATTAATTACCAAATAACATAATTGTTGATTAATGTAATTTTAAAGTAATTTAGAGCTCTAATTAATTTTTTTAAAATTCGTCAGAAGTTAGCATTTTTTTACAATCAAAAAGAAATCAAGGAATCCTAAATTTTTGTTCGCAATACTATGACTAAAACAAAATTTTTATTTCATATAAGTTATGTTACAAAACCTTTATCATGTTATAAAAATCCGTGTAACTTGAGCTCAGTTAACTATCTGTGGATGAATATATGATAAATTCATAATTAATAATACTAAAATGGAAGGGTCTATAAAATTTGTTTGCAATTATAATATAATTGGAATACATTATGATACAAAGGTGTCATTATAATATACCACCTTATAAATAAAAAAGAGCATATTTTCATTATACATTTCTAATAGTTTAATTCTAATAATTTATATATTTTATTATATTCCATAAGTATATATACATTGGTTAAAATTGTGAATTCGTTCTGTACAAATTATATATAAGTGTATTAGATCAAATTAATAATGAATTGTGAAATAAATTTACTTTATTACATTTTATATGATTATATATATACACACATTATGCTTTAATATATATAAAATATAATAAGTATTTGACTGTGTACTGTAAATTTAATGTATATATTATTTTAAGGAAAGATATGTGATTTATTTCAGAATATTACAATACATTATTTATTTAAATTAATTGTATATTTTTACAACAAAATGTCAACTACATATGTACTAAATAGTTCATATTATATACATATGCTAATAATTACAATAACGTATTATTTTATTTCTATTTTAATTTAAATAAATTGAAACACGCGTTTATTTTTATTAGTTATATTGTAATTTTTTTATATAATCAATGCGTTATGTTAACGAGTTTACATTCTATACTAATTAAAAGTACGTTTCATGTAGCATTCATATCATTGAGTTAGAACATTTTATTTTTGATTTCATTTTCATTTTAATAAATGTTATTAACATAATTTTAATTTCATATCAATTAAGTATCGATTAAATATATCTGCGTTCTATAAAAAATAAAAAAATGACCCCTCTGATAAAATTAGAAAATTGAAGGTTTGCCAAGACAATATAACGTTTACTATTACCGGCTCGATGGGAAAACTTGAAAAGTCATTTGGAGATATTTCTTTTGCCTTTATACATCTAAACTTCTTACTTCAACTCATCAAAAGTTATGACCACCTTAAAAGGGGTGTATCTTGAAAACTCGTACGGAGTTATTAATATGTACATGAATTTCACTTTGTTGAGCATATGTGAACTTTTCACTCATGGTCGACGAAGAACACAATTTTATTTTAAATAAACAATGAATGTGCACGGGATGGACAAAAATGTTTTTAATGATTTTGGTTTAATCGGATTAAAAATCACACCTACAGGTTTTTTTTTATAGTTTAACATTTTTTTTTTTTTTTTACAGTATAACATTTTTGTTATAGTTAAATGCATTTTGTTATGTTGACAATTCTAATATGAAATGTTTAAAGTATAAGTTTTCGTCACAAAATGATTAATAAAATATTTCATAATAATAATTTATTTTGTTATTATTATTTTTTTTATTTCGTTTTTTGTTGGAAAGATCTGTTGTTCCTGACAAACTATTTCATAATATAAAGATATAACTTAAATGATTCGCTTTTAATATATATATCAACACATTAACGGATTCTTTTTGATAGCAATGAAAAATATTTATAAACTAAATTATAAACATTTTATAATTATATCTTACTTGTTATATTAAACATATAATCGCGCATTTATAAATATAATAAATGTTATATTAAATATATAATATAAAAAATTATTATATATTAAAGTAAAATTTAAATTAGCTAAATTTACATTTAGATATAGACGTGATTGAAAGTCAACAAGTAAATTAAACCACGCATTAATTTTTTTGACTATTTTATCACGTTATTGAGTTTTATTTATTTATAGATAAAAAGTCACAAACGCTTAAACGAAACGTGTTTTAATAATATGAAATTTGCAGTACACGGAATAAAAACGAAATGAAATTAATACACAAGTATATAATTATTCATTTTTTTCTTGATTTGTTTTCGAATTAAATAGACAATTAAAATATATTGTTCGAAGAATGGCCAAATTTCAGATTATAAAGTGAGAATATAGCCATGACATTTTTATTATACAAATTTGATATTACTATTAAAATAGTGTAAACCGAATAATTAACCTAATAACACACATTTTATGCAATACAAGTTAATAAGTTAACACAACTTCATTAGTTAATATAATTTATTCCAAAGTTATACAAAATGACACATAATTGTAAACACAGATGCATGTCAATTAAGTTGATACACAAACGTTTTATGTATTTTGTAAACTTAATTTTATCGTTTTTTAATATCTCTCAACAGATCACGTCAATTAAATATAAATTAAATCAATTACGGGGAGTGAACCTTTGATTAACGCGGGGCAACGTTTATCCGTCACTGATAACAAATTGAAAAAAATTAATGATTCATCATTTAATTCTCGATATTGTTAATTTTACGTTAATTCTCTATTGAATTACAAGTAGATAGACTATTTTTTAAATAATGCAATACAACTAAGTTCGTATACATATATATACATACATATATAAATATTGCCTCCGGTTGTTATGAGGTCCCACCATTTTTAGGGAAACAAAAAGTGGAAAACTTCCGTGGGCTATATATATATATATATATACATCACACTTACGGCGTGTATTTTTAAAAACATGTCTTTTATACTGTTTTCGATTTGAAAAGATATAATTGAAATTTAATAATTTTTAGAATATTTCAAAATACATAAAGATAAACTCAAATGCGCTACCGCGTCAAAAAACTTGACGTATCCCACGGATATTATTCAAATACCTGGCATTTTACGGCGCTCATTAAGCGTTTTCTTGTACGGAAGAAAAGATTGGAGTTTTCTTTTTAGTCCAATGCAATATAAATCAATCGACGCTTTATATGAGATAAATGTATTTCATTTTTTAAAATAACGTAACTATACCTATTCGTTATTAAATCCCTTGAATTAATTAGTCGTAATCTCTATATTTTCGAATCATACAATTATTAATATTATTATTATTATTATTTAAAACATTTAAAACATTGCATAAAAAGTGATACTCTATTTGAATCAATAGACTAACAACATTGGATCAAAAGTGACGTGTTAATGTTGATTCAACCTTAATATAATTTAGCATCGATGTTTGTTTAATGCCGGGCTATTAACGTTTAATCATCCTTTGCACATTCTAATGTCAATGCTCGTTCAATAATGACGCGACAATGTTGATTCACATTTATGCCACACATCGTGCCGGAAACATTTTATTCACGTTGAATCACATTATTATCAACGACGATTCCACGTAGGTTCAATAAAAGTTTTTTTTTCGTTTTTTTTTTTTTTTTGTATAACAATATCTTTCGAAAGTCGGGTATTACTCGAATCTCTTGAAATAATATGAATAAGCAAAATGTTGCGTTCATCGTACCAATACACAAGTACTATGCATTATTTCATCAAATTGAATACGTCAGGATTAACATTTTTTTTCATCGGTTTTTAATGAACAACAACGCGAGGTGAATTGCACTTGTTTCGATGTAACAGCGGGAAATGACTCATAGATGACGATAATCGAAATACCGTACTAATATTGTGTAAGATTCTATAATTAGAGATTAACTTTATTTTGATACCGATTTAATCATATGGTTAAATTAACTGAACAATAATATTATTAATCAAAATTAAACTGTCTTTGTAAAGGAATTTTTACATACAAATTAGTACGTATTTTGGTATAAATTAATGAAATAAAGTATAAATTTGATATGTCCTTTTTTTTTTTAATACACCGGATCCTTGAAATTAATTTGCACTTACGCATTCAACAATTAGAGATAGAATAGAATAGAATACAATAGAACAAGGCATTGTATTCTAAAGAGGGAGTAGAATAGAATATATAACGTTTTTATTGTATATTTCGAACTGTCATTTACTTAAGGTGTCGTTACGATAATAATTAATTATATAATTTAATTAATACAACAATTAAGTTTCATTTTCAAGGCAAATATTTTTGTAATATCTATAACGATATTTTAATATTAGTAAAAGTCAATTTGTGAATTTTATAAATGATAATATATATTCCATTTTATAATGATGTACTACATTAGCAATAAATTTAAATCCTTAATATTTATTTACAAAAATCAACGTACGTGCGATTGTGAATTAGTCAGTTGAAAGTTATATTTTGTGGCGACACGTTGCAAAATTGAGTGTTAATTTGAAGAGTAGTTTTAACGTGCGAACAATTTTATTCATTTGGAATTTAAAAACGTATTTAATTAAATTGGAATTTTGCTTTAATTTTCGTAATAGCGAAAATGGCTTTTAACCAAAATTATGTTCCTTCGCAACATTATCTTCGAGAAATTTTCCAAAAGTACGTATATAATTCTGGTTGTCTTTTAAATAGTATTGTAAAAATAGTATCTGTATATATATTAAATTAAAAAACTATATTTATTCATAATTTGAATAGTTTGTTTATTATAAATTAAATAAATTATTTTGTCATGTGTCAAATTATGAAAAATTAAAAAGAAGTACATTTTTATCTGTTTGTAAATTCAGAGTTGCCACAGATACATCTGGTTTTATCTCTTTTGATGAACTTCAAAAAGCACTCTCTAATGGACCATGGAAACCTTTGAGTGATGAAACTATTCGTTTGATGATGGGTATTATTTATTCAGATATTTAAGCATAAATATAACTTTGTTATGCGTGTAAATTATTATAACCATAATACAAAAAGAATAGCTTGTATAAAAACTTGTGTTATCTTATTGTTTTCATTTTTGTTACGGTATACTATTGTATATTAATAAAAATAACTACATTCGAGTACAAATGTAAATTGTGTTTAATCTGTGCTTATTTAAAGTGTGTTTTGAACTGTAATTTAAGTTAATGACAGTTAACTAATAAAAGAACATTAATAAAGTAGAATAAACTTCACTAAATTTATTTAACATAGCCAATCTGTTCAATTATATATACAAGTTTTTAAAACATTAGGCAATTAATTATATTTTTAACTAAATTTTTTTAATTAAAATATAACTTTGTAATGTTGTTATTTAAAATATCGAGTATTAATATTTTATATGTAAAATTGTTGACAAATAATATAATAAATTAAGTTTATGATTGGTATTAAATATAATTAAAAGTATTTTTTAGTTTATAAACTTTTAAACTAACATAATTTTTTTCAGATGTCTTTGATAATAACGAATCTGGTAAGATCAATTTTGAGGAATTTTCTGCGCTTTGGAAATATGTTGTAGATTGGCAGAATTGTTTTAGAACATTTGACCGAGATAGCAATGGTAATATTGACAGAAAAGAATTAAGAGTTGCACTGACTAAATTTGGGTATATTCTAACTGAAGAACTTATTAATTTGATTATGCGTAAATATGACCGTACAGGAAGAGGAACTTTGTATTTTGATGATTTTATACAGAGTTGCGTTACGTTACAAGTAAGCCATTTGTATCATTTTAAATAATAAATTGAATCATTATACATTGTGATTAAAATATGTTTAAATATATGGAGTAAATATAAAATTGTTCAATATATAAGTTCGTTAGTAATTTAATTTATAATTTATAAAATTTGATTATAACTTTAACAAATTATTCTTTGTTTTTAGTACTTAACAACATCGTTTAAAGAATTTGATGTCGAAATGGATGGTTGGAGTGACATAGATTACAATAAATTTTTGGAAATCGCTTTTAATGCAAATATTTAATTAAGAATTTAGTAGTAAAAATGAACAGTGTATAATTTATATATTTATGTATTTAAATAGTTTTAAATATACGTATGTAAATAACTAAATATAACCGAGTGAAATGTATATAAATGCCTCTGTTTAAATAACTTATATATTTAATTCAGTAATCATAAATATATCCCGATAATTGTTAATTAAGCAATGCTTTAAGTATTTACAGGTAGGTGAAGTTCTTTTGAATTAAAAGAAATAAAATTTGGAGGATTTTAATGTTATCCTATTATATCTACACATTCAAATACAGAAATGTGTTTTGATACGTTTTCTATATGAAAAGGGCTATAATTACATAGGACCTCAACATGATCTGTATTCATTCATAGAATTTTCCATCATTTACTTTAATGAATTTGGATTTTTAATTAATCAACTGACATGCACATTTGTTAAGTATTTCGATTACTCTAAAAGCAATAGTTATTTTTATAATACACAATTATTAATATTATTAAACTTAATTGATTTAAAGGTATCAAGATGGTAATAATACTTATTTCTGTATAGAAAGTGATAAACAATGAAAAACATAATTTTGTAATGTTTTCATAGAAAAATTATGAAATTTCAAAGACAGAGAAAAAAGATGATTAAAATACACATTTAATTAGAAATATAAATGTTTTAGTTTATTGAGCATAAATCATAATGATCCTTTATTACAAATACTTTCAGAAAAATCACATTACTGATTTGAATTGTTTTTAAAAAATTTTATATTATTTTATGCTAAATTGTAGGAGATTCGTAGCTTTTTCAAATGGAAATTTATAATTTATATAATTTACTAAGTTTTACCCATTCCTTTGTCTATTAGATGAAATAAAAACTTCCACTTTGTTAAAGATATTATATATGCCAAAACATAATGGTAGAATTATTTTAAGTTTTATATGTTGAAACAATTTATAATATAATAGTTTGTAATAATTGTAAAATATAATAATAAAAAAGTTAATTAAATTTGTATATATCTATGTAATTGTAGATTATTTCAACTTTCATATAAATGTGATATATTTATAAAAATGTAATTTTAATATCTCAATTATTTTTGAGACATAAAACAATTAATAACAAGTCATATTACTTAAAATAGTATATACATAATGTTTGGCATTACAGGATTAAACTAGTATAAAATTATAAAATTATTTTGGCATTTATTGTTTGAAACATGTATTAATTGCATGTAAATTAATTATACGTGCAAATTAAATACCATGCCTAAAAATTGATTGTAGTGAATTTTTATCCAACCACTTCCTTGGGTATCAAATTGGCGAAATGCTTGGGTCAAATTCTGGAAAATAAAAGAAATTATATTTGTAGTAATAAGTTTTGATTACGAAAATAATTCTTGACTAACTATTTGAACAATTATATTTTGTTTTGATTGTTCAATAATTTAATCTTTTTGTTGTTGTAATAGGTATATTTTATGAAAAATATATACATATGTATTAATATTTTTAATAGGAGTACATAGAATATACTTATAGACAGTTAATAATCTTTCCATAAATTATTATCACTAAATTACATGTCTCATTGTATTAGAATATAATGTTAATTAAATTAACCATTATATTACATAATATAAATGAAAATAAAAGATTTATAAAAGTCATATAATGATTTATTAAATTATTTAACTATTTAATTAAACTTAAAACAAAAATATAAAATAGTAAAATATACATATATTTGTTTTACTTTCAATTTTATAATTAAATAAAATCAAATAATATTGTCAGCCATATAGGTATTACCCGAAGCATAATTCATAATAAATAAATAAATAAATAAATAAATAAAATATTGATTATTTTAATTTTATTTAGAAATATTGATTCATGGTAGATAGGTTGTATATTTGTTATTACAGATGATTTAACAGATTATATATATTTAATTTATTTATCAAAAGAAACAAATAATAACTAAATTTAATATAGTCAATTTATACATTATTATAGAAGTTATAAACATTTATAAGTAATTTATATTTAAACCTTATAGTGATTTATATACTATTGATAGCTAACATAAACTCATAAAAATGCAGTAAATGTGATACATTAATACTAATTACACTGAATGGTTTGAAAAAATGTATACTTACATGTAACGTTACACAACATTGGATGAAATCGTCAAAATAAATAGTTCCCTTTCCAGCACGATCATATTTTTTCATTATCGTATGTACAACATCATCACTTATAGAATAACCAAATTGCTTTAATGCAGTTTGTAATTCTTGTTGATCAATATTACCACTGTTGTCACGATCAAATGATCTGAAGCAATTTTGCCAATCAACAACATATTTCCAAAGAGCAGCAAATTCATCAAAGTTGATAGTACCTGATTGATTTCTATCAAACATACCTAAAAGTTATAGAATATTTTAATTAATAGAGACAATGTTATTACTGACAAAACTATATTCTTTAGATGAACTTATTAAATTTAACATATTTCAATAAATAATCTAATATGTTCAATTGATTTATTATATTTTTTTTAACTTAAAATGAAAACTAAAATTATAACTCAAAATATAATATAATAAAAAACACTAAGATTATTGCTATTAGTTTGTATAGCTATCTATATAATAAATAACTTTCTTACCAATCATCATCCGAATAGTTTCTGGGTTAAACGGTTGCCATGTACCATTTGAAAGGCATTGTTGCAATTCATCTGCAGAAATAGCATTAGAATGATCTTTGTCAACACTGCAATATCATTATTATATATTATTAAATTAAAATCTATACTGAAGATCAATATAATTTATTTATTATTATTTTAAACTACTTATTTGATATAATATTATAAACAATAAATATTTTATAAAATTATATTAACGGAATATATTATTTCATAGAATAATTAACATATTCAATATGACATATGCAATGATATAATTTAATCTGAAAATTAATTAAATAAACTTACCTATTAAATACTCCACGAAGGAATTCCTGTGGTGGCATCGGAGAACTAAATGCCATGATTTATATTTGTAGTTAAATAATTACTTTCAATTGTAATATTACACGCCCAATTTTTTTAGAATAATATAGACAGACTTATTGTTTAGATTTTATTATACGAGATTTTATATCCTCTTATGATTTAATTTAAAATTTCGTTGAATTTGTATTACAAAATGCAAGAATTGCATTCACTAAATCAACAGTTTTTAAAATTAATGTTTATATATTATAGAATAAAATTTTAAGGATTTAAGAATATACGATTGTCAAATGACAAATCATAACCTGAATGTTAATATATATTATAATTTCTGAAACACGCAACTCAATCTGATTGGTCAGAATAAATGATTCATCTACTGAAATCTGTTGTCCTCTTCTTATTTAAGCTATTAAAAAGAGAAAGAGAATTAACGTACACGTATTTGAAGTTTATTGTTTTCTATACAAAATTTGAATTAATAAAGAATGAACAATTCAGTTCCGTTACATATGTTTTCATTATTAATATAAATTATTTTACATTAATATACTAATAATATAAAATGGTTAATTAATTGGCGTAATAATATTTCTATTATTTGTTTTTTACTTTTTTATTATATTAATAAAGGATGCAGTTTATTATCTAAATGTAGTTGTCTATCTTGTGTTAAAAGACCACATATTTTTAGAAATCTAACAGCGTTAATAATTAATTTAATGATTAACTATTTTTATAACATTTTATTTTTATAAATTTGAGAGTATGTCAGTAGTTTAAAAGTTAATATCTATTGGATAGTTTTAGTAGGACAAAAATTAAATTATCAAATTGCCAGTTTTTCATTTGACAAAAAGTATCTATGTATTGGCATACTACATGCCGGCTGTAAATGCTGTAAGGTAATGTGTGTTAATTAATAATTTTATTGAGTTTTGTTAGCTGCGATTATTCATTTGTGTATTCAAAATGTATTTATTATTAATTTATTTGATTTATTTGTATAAATTAAATAAATTTAATACTTATGTTTGTCGATGCGTTATAGTAAAACCAGTGAAATTATAAGTTCACGCAGTTCCTAAAATGTTAAAATTATAAAAAAGGTTAATAAATTTTTGTTTTTTTTTTTGTTATATCATTACAAATAAGCCACGACGCACTACAGGTGCACAGAATTCAATTCATGTAAATTTGTTGTTTTCATATTAATTGTTATTATATATAGAAACATATGTTCTTTTTATTATCGAAAAATAAATAGTATATTACTGTCGAGGGCGCCACTGCGCCCGAAGAAAAGTAAGCTATTTTACGCACCATCGCAGCGAAACAAAAGCGGAACTATCCGTTATAGAGGGGGAAAAGTAGCTATTTTTCCCCCGAGATACCGGATAATTTCACTTTTGTCCGCTGCGATAGGTGCGTAAAAATAATAGTTGAATAAATGATTAAATTTGTGATTTTTTTTTCATATAAAATAAGATCATTTATAAATATATAAAAAACATTTTGAATTAGAAAAACATTTTTGTAGTTTATATATCTTAACAATTGTAAATACTTTTCAAATACTGTTATACTAACATTAATTGAATATATATAAATAATAATTTGTTAGAATAATATTAACAAAAATGTTTTAAGTTATTCATTTAATTATTAAAATATATTAAATATAGTATTGGAAATTTTATATAATAAAATTGTGATTATTGTTGTGGTGCATGTAGTTTGAATTTGTTTATAGGCATATGTTATTCTAATTGATTGTATTATCTTATGTATTGGTTGTATATATTATGTATTTATATTTGACTATATACAGTAATACTAATGCAGGTCTGATAAGTTATGTGAATAGAAGGCTTAATGTTGAGGGAAGAAGAAAACTTGTTCGGCTTCTATCGTATGCAAAGCTTTTCAATGCTTTAGAATCCATATGACAATTAATATATGATCGGTATTACTGTAAGCAGATTATTCTACTAAATAAATAAATAAAGAACTAGATAAATTTAATTGCAATATCTAATTAAGTTAGATTTAAATTAGGAAATAAAAAAAAAACATGATAATACCTAATAAGCGCATTAAGTTACATATATACATATATTCAACAATCCAACAAACTAGAGTTGATTAAATAAGATTAATATCAATTAAATACTACTTAATATATGTATTATCAAATTATATTTGTTTCTTTTTAGTTACAGTTTGCCTGGTTTGAAAGACTGAAGTAAACTAAATCCAGATCTTTCTATAGCTAAAATGCCCATATTTATTGATATAAAATAATTTCAAATGATTTTAGGAATTTTAATTTTTATGAATAAGGTATAGTCGTCAATATCATCAAAAAATGGAGAAAAATGACTTATTGAGGTGATTTAATGCCAATTTAAGGAAAATAAATCATTTTTTTCGTTTTTGGAGAAAATGATTAAAGTAAAATTTACTCTCAATTTACTTGAATTGGCTCAAAATCGTATGTATTTTGTAATTCTATAGTTGAATTTTCCATATCTGTTGATAAAAACTAATTTCCAATGTTTTTAAGGATTTTGACTTTTTGTTTTGTGAAAAATGGCCAGAACATGACTTTTTACTATTGAAGTTGAAATGTTGTTAAAAGTAGAAAATGCATTTCTATCTATAGAATGATAGTATTATTGCATATAATTATGTTTTGGCGTTATTGTTTTAGAAGGTATAGTTTTTTTTATTTAATTGTGTTACAGTACCAGTTTTAAGTTTAGTTTAAATTAGTATCAAATTAGGATATCGGCTTTCCTAAATTGTTATATTGTTTATAAATCGTTGTATATTTCAGTAAAGTAATTCCTAAAATACAATATTGTAATTTTTGTCAAATGGTTTGTTGAGATTTATTTGTTATGTATTTGTAATGTAGTTAGAGTTATGCTTCGTAATATAGAAATAATTATTATTTATGATATAATATCTATCGGAATACATTTGTGTTTTTATTTTTTACTGATACTCTTAAGATATACAATGCTATATTGATTTTCAAACCGATATTGCATATGTCCAAAATGGTTTGTATGAAATCGTGAATGTTTCTGAGTTTCATTTTAATGTAAATTTTTATTTGTAGAAAGGTTGCTTCTACATTCTCAATATACATTTTAAAGAATGCTGTTGAAATGGATAAATAAATTTAAAGTTTTGGGTGCTTCGTTTGCTTAAGAAACTCCACTATGTAATATAGTACCAAATGATCAAAATATTATATGTTTAAATTTTCTATGTAATTAGATAAGTCGGTTTTTCACTTTTTACTTTAGTATTTCTGTTAATATTGTAAAAAGGCAATTAACATTGTAATAAGTAATTAATAATTCTTAATGTAAATATGAGAATTCTTGTTGTATGATTTTATTCATTATTTGTTGTTACAGAAATATTTAAATATAAATTTTTTTTTAATTTGTTTTGTGATTGATAATCACTAGAAATCTAGTCAATATATTTAATACCCTTAAATGACCATAGTCAATTCTTGAATATATTAGAAAATATTCAATTATAATAGTATATGCTTTGTCAAATAATATATATATGAAATGCTAAGAACGAATATAAAGCTGGAAGAAGAATATTGGATCATTTATCTTGTGTAATATGTAAGAGTGCGAGATGCATCAATTCGTTTTTAATTTATTACTGTCATTGTAAAAAATAATATTTTTACGTCATTTTTTACGATTAATTTTCTTTCATGTAATTGGACAATTTTATCTAGTATTATTTGTGCACGATATCTAAAGAAATCATTATAGTTAATAGTTTGTATATGCTTTATATGGATATATTAATATATATTTTATTTCTACAGGTTTGTTAGTCTTAAAAACTTATCTTACGAATGTAATCAAATATATTTATATACAATTTTAGTATATATCTGATATGAAAATTTGCTACAGAAGTTTTGTACAGAAATTTTGTTTAAACATTCATTGAGATATCATAGGGACACCCATGATGTATGAAAATTTATAATACAACTTTTTTCCATGTGCAGAATAACATTATGGAAAATACTATTCAAGATCTATTATTTTTATACTTAGAATTGTCATATTACAAGTTTGACATTTATTTTAAAAATATTTCTATAATCGTTTGCAAAAGAATAATGAATAACAGTTATATATTTTGTTATATTCTCACATTAAATTATAGTAAAAAAGTCAGTCAGACTAATTTGTAAGAAGTACGATCTATTATATGTCAAAATCTACAAATACATCTGGCAAATCGAAATACCAAGATATATGACTTTTGATCTTATCTTACCCATACGTCGATTAACAGAAAATAGGAGCTTTGCAAAATAATCTCGGAACAGCACATCTTGAAAATGTACTAATGATTAATTGCAGTATATCTGTGTAATTTTTATCAAATGAAACAGAATGTAGAGTTTATTGATGAATTTAATAATTTCTCTTCGTGAAAACAGACTGAATGTTCTTTATGCAGTTTACTGCATAATTGTATAATGCATAATCGTATTTTCTATAATATTGTGTCTTAGGTAATAATAAATCACCCTTAACATTGTATTATGTCTATTTTGATATATAATGAAACAGCTAATTTAAAGCTAGGTTTGAAAAAAAAATTTAATGGTTCCACTGTTATTAATATTAACGACTTTTAGTTTCGACATTTAGGGTATTATCTTTGATACAAAGATATTCTGAAGTAATGACGAATCTATCATAAAAGTTAATGATACATTTTTGTATTCAAGGTCTTTAACTCAATTAAATGTAAGAACTTTATTATTAATTCAAATTTAAAATAAATATATTCTGTACAAATGATAATATGCATAGGTTTTTTTTTATAAATTTATTAATACATTATTCATACATCGTACTTTTCTTTTGTTACGTATCACCGTTATATTTATTATAGTACAATTTTAAAATAATTGCAAGAAAAACTTGTTTAATGTCATTTTTATTTTTAATATAAAACAATACTGCTTATAAAAATGGAACGCTAGTTTAATAATGTATCATTAAAACAGCACCACATTTAGGTGTCATCAAACAATTTTAACCTTTATTTTAAAGAATCGATAAAATAATAAATTTATTTATTTACTTTTGACTGATTATATTGCCTTTAAATTATAGTTTATGTAAGTAAATATATATCTATACTTGTATTAAATTTTTAACGCTGTTAAAGATATCAAAGTATAATATTATTTCTATTGAATTTAATTAATCTTTTAGTTTTATTAGTCTTTTTTCACAGTTCAACATATGATATTCAAATAAAAAAGATGAAAATGCAATACAATGATTTTTTTAGTTTTCTACCATTAAAAGGGTTTGTTTCAATCGACAACTTGTCAGAAACATAATAACTATTCGACAAAACGAGAAATTTGCAGAATGACGCAGACTTGATTATAACGAGTGAATACGTCATTATTAAAATAAGTCTTTTACGTAATCTGCTTAGTAAAAACTTATTAAAAAATAGTTGAGATTTTTTTTAAAAATAAAGTTGTTCGTGATTTGACATGATTTAATATTATATTGTATACACATCATTATACTGTTGAGAATTAAAGAAAATTAACCCAAATTTAAATTATGTATTATATTTTTAATATTATTTCAAATTAAGATTACATTTTCTGTAGTACAGTTACATAATAATAAATAAAACTTTATACAATCTTACTTAGAAGTTGTTCACAGATCTTGTAGAGCAATTAAACTTTTAGTTTTGTGAAAAATACAGTTATAACATTATTTGTATTAAAAGTAAAAAACAAAAAAAGAGAAAAAACAGCTCTAAATGTATCCGTTTAGTAAAGGTATGATCACAACTGCTATATTTCTACATTTATAATTATATGTAATTAGATACATATAGAAGGTTTAAGCATATACAATATTAATTTAGATATAATTGTTTTTACACGTTACTGTTTTTGTTGTTTGTATTAAAATATAAACAAAATACGAGTTTTTGCAAATTTACAAGTAATTAGTTATTAATCAAATTAAAATATGAGCATTGTAGAAGCTTGGTTGAAATTCAGCAGATTCAGATGTGTGTAGAGTGTAATTTAACGTATAAACTGTGAGAAGAAATATTTTTACGCTGACTAGTTCTCATGTATCTTCATATATTTTCCATTAAAAAAGGCAGATTGAAATGATGAGAATGCGGTATTTAGATTTTCTATACATGTATTACTCGTTGGTAGTTTCAGTTTTATTTTTCTATAAATTACTAATTATAAGTATTTTAGAAAAACGTATTTAAATAATGTTTATTGCTTAATGAAAGTAATCTTAATGTTTTAAGTATATACTTATTTAAGAAAACGGTATGCCAACGTTTATTGTGTAAATTTCACCTCGGGTGAAATTGAAGAATCATATTCGAATAAATTAAATATAAGTATATATATATAGAAGTGATTGTTCGTTTTATAAAGTGTATTAAGATATCATGAAATATGAAAGATAAGGGAAGATATAGAACATAGACTATACAATAAGAAATTAATATTTTTCTGAAACATAACTTATAGTGTTATATATTTTTATACATTTACTAAAGAATTTACTATTTTATTACCATTCATAATAATAATTAAAGAAATATTCATTCTTACCATTTGTTTATTTACACTTTCTTGTAATATTCCATTATAATAAAAATCTATAAATATTTAAGCTTATTTAACTTGTCAATAAAATAATTTGTATTCCGTCAATAAAATCAATAAATTTAAAAAATTCAATTAAATTTAAATGTTCACGTTTATTTGGTCTTGTACGTTGCGATATACAAAAAATTCTACTTTTTATAAATAATTTTATAATTTCTCAATAAAGAAAACCGTTATTTCGTTTCAATTATGCATCAGCTCACATAAAAATTAAAATTTCAAGTATTGGTATTCGCGAATGTTCTTTTGCCTTAATCAATGATACTTTTTTCATAATTAATTGTTTCGATTTGAACGTTTTATTTGAATATACTGATTTTAATAATATTTAATATACAAATATATATACTCTGTATATAATAGATTATACGTTGGCACATATAATTTGAAATTCACCTTAAAACAATGTCAATGCATTCATACCAATTTATAAACGAATCAACATATCCGTATAATGTATATATATAATCACTTAAGAGTTATGACTTAAGAGCTCCTAACGGATAAACTGTTATTATTTCCGCCGATTAGCATATAAAGAACAAACGTTTCATTAACGTGACACGTACAATTTACTACAGGACGGAGCTTATTATAAAGCTCTACCATACAATAAACAAGGTCCGAGGACACGAGTCCTTTTGTCGTCGAAGGTACGTACGTGTCTTGGCGTACCAGACGGGAGGGTTTTAATTGTACCAATCCTCGATCGCTATATGTGTAACGATGATCGTGAACTTCTGTTATTACTTTTCAGACAATAAACTTTTTCAAATACAGTCCGTCGGCGAAGGAAGCGTGGACCGTTAGTAAAAGCGGAGACCAGAAAGCAGAGGAACAATTGAGAAGACGGCGGCGACGAAGCAAATACCGCTGGCCTTTGCGGACGCGGCATCCTTAACCTGGTGGAATTTCTTCGACCTTCTTTTATCTGTTTTACGTACAGACTCCGGAGCAAGCCAAGCCTGAAAGCGCTTGCCTCGGAGCTTGCGCGCAAACAGGCTGCCCGACATCGACGAGCGAGATCGCGCGAGCGAGCGAGATGGCGAGCGACTGGAGGTGGAAAGAGGCGGGTTGAAAGCTCGTCGGGTGAGCTTTTTCGGGAGAAAGGGGATTTTGAAGAGGGCGACGAGGAGCGAGCAGGTGGCCCTGGAGGGAGTATTAGGAGAGAGACCCGGGCAGTATGCGCCGGGCTGCCTGCCCGACAATACGGTCGTTCGAAAAGTACGCCGCCAGAAGGAGAGCGAGCGCCCTCTCACTCGCCCCCTTTGCCAGCGGCCCGAGTACGTCGAGTCAAGTAACAGGTTGGTGATTTAGTAGCTCCCTCTTTATCCGGTTGTTTATTGTTCGCAACGGTCGAGGAATAAAAAAAAAATAAATAAATAAAAAAAAGACACGAAAAACATGTAGACAGAATGTAGGTACCAGGCTCCTCGATGCGTTGACCTTCAGACCTCCCGAATTCGACTCCGGTGTATCCTTCTGCGAGCGGAAATCCGCCTCCTGTCTTGTAGTTAGAGGAAGAGCGAGCGGGACGGGGATATTGTTTTGATCCGAATAATTCGTACGTTGCGACTCGATGGAAATGCAAACGCGGTTGAGTTAATTAAGCCGCCGAGTCGAATACAGCTGCGTCAATTGAATGCCCGCGTGATAATCGTGGTGAACTGTAAAATGGGTTTGCGTAAGAAGCGACGAAAAATGGGCTTAATTGACTGTGCGCTCGCCACTAATTGACAGTGATGGTTTTGCCATGTGTGCGCAATGAGTGTTTTACGTTGCATCTGCAGGCAGTTGGTGTGCATTTGGACGAAATCGATGTTACGATTCATCGATGCTTGTATATTGTGTATATATATATATATATAAATGTAAAATTATGTGGTGTGTACCGTTTTGGCGAAAGAACCTCGTCGGTATTAGATTACAAAATTGGTCGTGAGAAATTGAGGATATTTCGTAGACGTCTTTTGTATACACTGATTGGTCGATGAATCGGTTAAGTGCTCAACAGGTACTTGACAAGAAATATCCAGGTTATTTGAATTTCACTTTCTTTTTGCTTGCTAATCATGCCAGTGTTCAGTCAAAGACGAAAAATGAATTTGTGTCCATGGTGTTTAGATAATTGATTCGCTGGATTGCCCGAGTTCTTAAGGGAGTGTTAGTTTTGTCTGTTACACAGGTGGTTGTGTTAATTGAATAATTTGATTGACGAAAAATTGTTACGTTTAATTGATGAACAACATTCGGTCGTTCAATTCACAACACATTTGTATTAGAAAACAACAAACGAAACGAAGAAATTGCAGGATCAAACGCAATAAAGAACTAATTTTACTTTTAAGTAGTATAAAATATGTTTAGTGCAGCCTGAGTGTCGCGAGTATAATAAGTGTACCGTTAATGCATAAGAATGTCGTTATTAATGTAAATATATGATTGTATTAATACAAATGCAATTGATTGGAGGCATTAATTTACGGTGAGTCTGGTCACTCGTTTAGGCTAATTAGACGTTTACCGGTAAATTAGAAGGTGGTTGGTGGTCAGGGACGTTGTTTCTAGGTCGAATGGTCCGATTATATTATATTAATCTCAAGATGGCATTTTCATGGATCAACGTTGTTTATTAAGAACAAAATATATTTGTACAAAAACAAATCATTCGACTGCGTAGTTCGTTGAAAACATAATTATTATTTGTTAAATTAATAACGTACGTTTAACTTTAGTCTATCGATTGCAATTTTATTGAATTAATCTCATCGGGTGTTAAGAGCACTATTTTTAGTTTCCAACATTAAAAAATGACTATCAGACGGGCAGTTTCAGAACTCTAATGCTTTTGGCATTTCAATGTAGAATTCAACGTGATTACGACCATAATTTATAGCGCACCGAGAGGTGATTCACGGAGGACTTTTTATACAGTCGTCTTCTTCAGCGCATTAGGCAACGCATACTCTTAAGATTGATCAATTTGTTTCCGAATTGGATAGCGGTTAATTTCGCGGTTAACTTGATGATTACCCATCTAATGATTAGATATTGTTAAATAAGTTTCCGCGACAAATTGCGCGCGGATATTTGGGGAAATTTGTTCGCAGTTTGACATTGGCAATTAATTTCAACCGGTGTTCGTCTGTTTTAGCTCGGTGGCGCCTTGTTCTGCTTAGTTTGTCTAATTTATTTACTCGGTCTCACCTGACGCGTGTCGTTCGCAATTCGCCCCACGCGTGTGCTACCCAGTTAACCCGACACGTTACACCGTTCCGATTTGCTTTCTGTTTCGTCGGGCTTGAACCGTTGTAGCGATATACAACGTACACTTTTTTTTTACATTGCTAATCAAATTTTCAAGCAGTTAATTTGCGAGGACAACCGTAACGGATGCAAAATCGATAATTAAACCTATTGCGCGACTATCGCACACGTATTTAAATAATCGCGCAAAACTATTAAGCTTTGGATTTAACAGTTGTATAATCGTTCAAAGTTATGAATATTTAAGGTGTTCTTTCTTTGTAGGTACAAGTGATACAAACGTTTTCATTTGAAAACACCAGCGTTACAGATTTCTCGTTAAGCGATAGGACATTTCATTATGGTGTGGCAAAATTATATTTATGTATAGTTTTCCCGTAGATTTACTATAATGATATTATAAGAATTGGGAAGCATTGCGGTAAATGGTCCTTGAGATCTAAATAGTTTTTTTTTTAAATTTTATTTTAAATTAAATTTAATTTTAATGAAATCGGAGATATAATTAATGTTTTTGCGTGAAATTCAAAAAGGAGATAATTTTTTTTTAATATTGTTATTTTATATTGATATAATAAGGCATTCAGGCGAACCAAAATATCTTCACTATATTGATATATACCTTTCATGATTGAACTGTTTCTCGTGATATAAGTATTTAATTGTGGTTTTAGCTTTATTATCTGCATTTAATTAAATTATAATAGAAACCCGATCGTTATAATACACCCTCCGTCGTTTTCTATAATATTTTACTAGACATCAAATCTAGATAAATCGTCACGCATCGCGTTAAAATTCTTTATAAATTATTTTACTAGGATCTTTTATTCGATAAGGATAAAAGATACGATCTTTATTAAAATTTTATATACAAATACTCAATTAAATAACTAATTAAATAATTTATAAATATACTGATTATTATATTGATTTAAATTCGACAGAATTAAGTATTTTTCTAGCATCCCTTCTTTGTGTATATAATCGGCATTACTTTAAATTCAAATTTGGTTATTTTATAAAAAATCGTTAATTTTACGTAATTTTATATGATCAATATAAACATATTATTATTTATTATATTGAAGTTCGTGAATTTATAACAAGTAATAAGAATTATTATCGTATTGCATTAATTTTAATAATATATTATTACTGAAAGTATTTTAGGGATTGAGGTTAAACTATGTAC
>JABFQC010000320.1:0-29946 GCA_022817085.1 Psilanteris sp. ZL-2020
TAAATCACATTAGAAACACTGTTAATACACACGTAAATCACAATTTCCGCCACAATGCGATATAAATGTGATTTCTTAAATGGAATATAGTATACACAGTGTTATTCAATAAGTCTTTTAAGGCATTTAATATTACAAGTCATGGTAGCTTAGCGGTTAGAGTCCAGTCTCCTAACTTTGAAACCCCGGTTCGAATCCGGCTATTATTTATTAGCATAGCAAACTGTTTAAATCTAAGTTGTTTTTTTTACAATTAAACTGCAAGTTCACTGTGATCTCAATGTGATATAATTGTGGTACTAAAGCCATCGTCTTGTTACGCAACTGTGATTTGCATATTATACAATTGCAATATACATTCATGTCAAAATACTTTTCTCACATTTATATCGCATTGTGGCGGAAATTGTGATTTACATGTGTATTAACAGTGTCTTTAATGTGATTTATAAGAGACATCACTGTGATATCACAGTTATATAATTACGAAAATCGTGGCTGTCTGGGATCTTATTACTGGTTACCATTTACATATTCTGTATAACAATGTCATAATTTAAGACCTTTTAATAGTATAATAGTTTTGATAGTGTACACGGTAATTCTTCCCACATTATTTCCCCCAGTGCGATAAACTCAATTTGACCTTGAATGAATTCAGAATTCTAAAACTTTGCCTTCCAATTGCAGACTGTCGCAGAGTCGTACTTCACAAATCAGAGGCTCAAATTTATCAACGACTCCGTAGGCAGTTTATTCCCGGAAGTTAACTTGTTGGATCCAAGTCGGGTCGATTTCCTGCCTCTGCAGAATAATATTCTGAACTTGGAAGAGAAGGTGTTCAACCAACGGCGCAAGGCGGAATTCCTCGAAGAAGACAGTATAACAACCAAAAATCAAACCGAAAAAATCTTGGACGACATGAACGACCTGAACCAGGATGTGATCAACGAAATGGATATTGCGCGCGACGTCGTATTCCGGGTGCGTTCCTTGGCGTCGCACATTGAAAGCGGAAATAGCGCCCAGATCGACGATGCCCTGAACGAAGCGAATGACATATTGAAGAAAATCAAGCAAGTCTCCTTCACCGATTACCGGGATAAAGCAACCGACCAATTAAACAACGCAAATGTTTTGTTGTCCGAAATGTCGGAGTATAACATGCCGGTGAAAAACCTGAACGCCGATACGAACGAGGTCGACTTGCGGATTAAGGATTTAACGCTTAAGATTCAGGATATGCACAATATCATAGAGAAAGCGCGCAAGCTCGCGGAGGAAGTTGAGCATCTGAATACAGAAAACAAGAACGCGGCGGAGAGCGGTAACTTTGATACTGTTAAAACTGCGACATCGGAGTCTTATGCCAATTTGAAAGACGGCGAGGATTTGAATAAAAAAGCCAATGAGATGCTGACCGAAACGGAATTGGACTGGATGAAATTGAGTATGAATATTGAACTATGATCCAATTTTATGTAAACAAAATAGATTTTGTAAAAATTTAAAATTGTTCAGTGATATTTTAATTCAAATTTGGCTGAACTGTACTAATAGAAATATTATAAAATATCTATTGTATATCAGGATGATATCCATTGTCCACGTTTGCGAATAAATGGACAATAGATAATTCTGTGATAACATAGAGCTAATAGATAATTTTATATATTATTATAAATACAATTATAAATACAATATATATATATATATGCCAGGTGGTATTTGTAAGCACATTGAAACTTGGCAACATAGTGAAATGTCCGTCGAAATTACGAGCATATAAGACTAACCACTAAGCGGTACTTATGTGGACAGTCCACCAAGATATAGTTCTGAGTCCCACACTAATCTTATACGTTAGATTTGTTAGAATTTTAAACTGGAAGGGGGAGGGGGAGTGTTTAGCGTTCAGAGGGCGACCGAAGCTTTTCCCTGTTAAAAAAAAACAATTTTGCATACTAGTAGTTTGGGATCCTAAAAGAAAATTAACATTCATAAATTAAAGATTAAAATGTATTACTTTCTTGTATCTAGTTTTTACACAAATTAGTAGTTATCCTTATTATAACTATGTTAATTTTTATAACAACCAAAGACGAATGATCAATTATTTACATAAATAAATTAACATGTATATTTTCCTTGTTTAAATTTAATTTATTTCGTTTGTAATTGAGTTTTAAAAATAATTTTAACATTTTTTAAGGGCATCTTAAGAATTTAATATTTAATTAGGTTCTTTGAACTTTAAGATTCAAAAGAGTGGTTATTACCAAATGTTGATTAAAAATTGAACTTTCACTCCTTTAAACAAACATTAATTTTAAAAATTTAATAGTACAAGAATGATTTATGTATATGCGAAACACACTTTTTGAACGGGAATTAATATATTTATCATTTTAATCTGAACAATGTTGTTAGTTTTACTCGCGCAATTAAACACATTTAAATTTGTATAGAAACTGAACGAGTCAAAGATGCTTCAGATCAACTCAACGAAACAATTGTGCAAAATGATAATATGCTGTTAGACGTTTTACGGAAAGTACCTGTAGCTAATGCACATGCCATGCTTTTGTACAACAAATCCATTATTCTTGACGACATGTTGAATGAAACTAGAAATACTGGGGCGGTGAAAGCCGTAGGTGTTTATTTGGATATTCAGAATGCAATCAAGAGTGCACAGAATGACTCTTGGCAGGCTAACGAAGCAGTAGCCAATGCGACACAAGTGGTAAAATATCTTTATTACTTATTCGTGAATTTTTTTTCAATAATAAGTACCGATCTTATTGCTATTTACGTGCAAATATTTAAGACAATCCAATTTCTACTCTAAACAAATTATTATTAAGATATGAAGTATTGCTGAAAATGCGTCTGAAAATTTCCATTCTGGATTCAGACAATTTTAAATAAAACATTTAAAAATAAAAAAAATTCTTGTTAAAAAAAGTATCAAAGAGATATTATTATATAAGACACTAGGAATGCAATTGTATTGTAGAAAACATAGGACATTTTACATATTAATGAAAAAAAATTTACATTGAAGCATAATTTGGTTATTCCTTTGTCAAAAACATTTTCACTGTGTAAATTAGCAACTTCTAACATAACTTTTTTGTTCCTATTATTTCTTTATAAAATGCTAAAATACTAATTTCTATTTTATACAACAGTCCGATGGATTAGAGAATCACGTCAAAACATCCTTAGACAAAAGTACATATTTGCTTGTGGCCGCAAACGATTTTACAGATGAAATTTCACGGTCGTTGAAAATTGCCCTCAACGATACCGTTGTTAATGTCACTTCCATCACTAATGATATTAATTCTAATAAAGAAAACTTGGAGCGCATAGAAAAGTGGGTATTACCATTCAATATTGTACGTTATAATATTCAATAACGGAAATTTGGTTTGAATATATTAAAATTTAATTTTCTAAAAAGAAAAACCTTCACTTTTAGATCCCTCGGAAATTTGGCCCCAAATTCAGCTTCCTTGAATTCCCAGCAAGCTCTGAACAACGCTGACAAAGTGGAGTACAAAATGCAAAAGGCTAAGAATGACATGAGTAACATCATAAACAGCATACCCGACAACCTGAAGGAAGCCAGACAACTTTCCAAAGACACTGCGGACTCGATCCGCGAAGTTTCGCAAGCGAACAAGCAACTTGACTCGCTGGACAAAGTCATTCCGAACATAACGGTGCTGTTGTTCGACCTGGATCGACGCCAGAAAGCCATCAATTTCACTGGCAACGATTTGTTCGACAAAATACAGAAATTGAAACGAAAGATAACGCACGCCCGGGAACTCGCCGACAGGTTTAAGATCGGCTTGACGTTCTTCAGGAATACGACGTTGGAGTTGAAAAATCCAGACAGTCTTCCGCTGCTCACCACGTCGACCAAAATTTCCGTTTACTTCAGAACAAACAAGACCAATGGTTTCCTGTTGTACTTGGGCAACGAAGGAAGCGCGAAACTGACGCGCAGCAAAACGGTTTGTATAAAGAGTATGCCATACAGGATTGCAACGTTGTGATATTTGTTGGTGCATTAACGTGGCCAGATGGTTAAATTTAACAAAAAAAAAAATATTTAATTCATAATACGTGTAGCCTGAATATACAAATGACATTTATTTATGAACGAGAAACTTATTTTGTAAAATCGCTGTGACAAAGATTTGAACCTTGTCAGACAGTCGAATCACATCTACAACGCAAACGCTTAGCCAGTGGGCATCCAGCAAACAAAAATTTAATCCAATTTGTGTAACAAAATATATTTGAGGACAATTTACAATTTACTTGCAAACTGGTACCACCAAAATATGATTTACAAACGAAATTAGAAATGGAAATAGAATGTAAATTTCTGATTTGATTATTTGGTGCAATTAAATCCAATTTACTTAACATTATCTAAATTGTAATATGAAAGTAAACGCAATTAAAATGACACTGTTTAAAGTGGATCATCAAAATATTATTATTAAAAAGAATTAAATCGATTTTCGATTTTACTGAGAAAACCAAATAGTAATGATTACCATTTATCTTGAAACATTTAACATTTAAGTGGCATCCATTACAATTTATGTGGGAATCCTTACTACTTAGTTTTTTCAGTATATAAGGTATTTATATCTTTATTAATACTGCTTTCAGTTCATTTAAATTATCCAGCAAATGAAACTTAATTTAATCAAATTAAAATCAATTAAACTCCATTAAAATATATGTATTTGTGTCCATTTTACAATTTTGTTCATTATTTTTAAATTGATTTAAATTTCATTTAATAATCAAGAAAATATATAATCTAACCACAATTGTATTAATCGGAAAATTACAATTTAAAAAAGAACTAAGACTCAGTAGCCGGGTTCCGATTTAGAGTTAAGAATTGAAGTTGTAAAACGGACACAAGTATAATTAGGATAAAATTGTACAAATTGTATTAAATTGTATTACATCGTAATAATTGTATTTAATTGTAAAAATATGTGTCTTTCCAATTATTACAATTTAATACAATTCGATACAATTCATTGCATGCTGAAAACTGGTTAGTTATTGGTTGATATTAGATACAATTAAATACAATTTATATATTTTTATCCAAATTGTATTTGTGTCCATTTTACAATTTAAATTCTAAACTCTAAATCGAAACCCGGCTACTGGGGAATATTATAAGGAAATGAATTGAATTGAATTTTTCAAGAACTTTTAATGTAATAATTATTTGCATTCTATAGAAAATTTGCTATTAATTACATATCTAAACTATAAAATTATTCATTATTATAAACACACAATAAATAATTAAATTGTATCTTTCCAATTACAATGAAACATTAATACTATTAATTTCAATTAACAGATTTAAGTTGAATCTGGCTTGCTGGGTAATCTTCATTGAGTAATTGCACCTCAATATAGCAGCAACGTTGTATTTCTTAAGAGAATGTTTATTATAGAAACAACGAACAAACTGATATTCATATTGTAATTTTTCCCCCAGAATGACTTCATGGCTCTTTTGGTTGAAAGCGGATATCCCGTGTTAATTGTGGATCTTGGGTCTGGGCCAGTCAAAATTATAAGCAAAAAATTCATATCAGACAATGTATGGAGACAAGCCATAGTTGACAGGTAAGAGGATTAATTGTAAAGTATTAATTGTGAGGATATCAAGTATTGTTTTTACAGAAACGAAATGATTGTTGTTTCTGCGAAATGTATTACAGAACTGGAAGGAACGTGAAATTAATTATTCGAGAGGAAAGCGGCGACGGGAAGGATGAGTTGTATGTGAAAGAAGAAGTGTTGCCAGGGGCGTATTCAATATTTAACGTCGACCAAGAGTATTCGAAGCTCTTCGTTGGCGGTATACCATCGTCGTTCCAAATACCAGATTCAGTGACCTCGTCCTCTTTTGAAGGTCAAATGGAAGAGCTCGTTATAGGAGACGTGCCTGTTTCGTTCTGGAATTTCATAGACGGCGAAAACAACAAACAAGGCGCGGAAGAGAGGGACAAGCTGATCAACCTGCATCCCAGCACAGGGCTTAGGTTCGACAGGCCTGGTTTTGCTGTGTTCAGCAAACGCAATTCGCAGATTCCGCAGGACGGTAAAAAGTTCCGCATAAAACTGCGCTTCAAAACATTAGAGAAGGACGGTTTGATTTATTTGATGGGCAAGAACAAACATTTCTTGTCGTTGGAAATGAGAGACGGCTTTGTGGTCTACCAGTACAGCTTGGATGACGAGAAAGTGTCACTGGAGTCCAAGGAGTCGTATAACGATGGAAAATGGCACACGCTGGAAGCACGGCGTTTGGAAAAAATAGGTGATAAATTGTGATTGTGTAATGAATTGTATTTATTTGGCGACGAGTAATTTATTGAGCTGTTATGAAATTTGTTATATTCAATCTAGCAGAACGGATTCGGTTAAAATCAATGGATACGAAATTAGTCGTACTTATGTCTCTGTGATTGGAACGTGTCATATGTCAAATTTATACACTGAAAAAACTAAGTAGTAGAGATTACCACATAAATGGTAATGGTTACCACTTAAAGGGCAATTCTTACAACTTGGTTTTCTTAGTGTAATATTTTGTAGTTTAAAAATAAAATTTCAATATTTTTGCTTTTATTGTAATTAGAGTTATATATATTTTAATGGACTATATATTATATTTTATTTCTGAATATTATATTATATGTTTTATGTTTATTTTTTGAATTGTAAGTTTCGGATTTAGAGCAATTTGGTCAGATTATATATGTTCTTGATTATTCAATCTAATGTATTCTAAATTGAAAATAATGAATTAAATGGTGAAAAGGATAGAAATACAATTTAAGAAGATATTTAAATGGTAGTCAGTTGATATGAATCTTATATAATTGTATTTCAATAGGAGTTCTGCAGATCGATGGAGATGTATCGGCTAAAGGCGGAGTTCAGGGTGAAGCCAAAAATACGATTACATCGGATCATATTTACTTTGGAGGATATCCTCAAAATGCAAAACATACTTATCCTTCGGTTACTAGTATAGGTTTTGATGGTTGCATTGACGATGTAGTAATCCTTGATACCTCAGTTGACTTAAGTAGAAACATTCAGGCATACGGGGTTATGCCTGGTTGTCCTGTTAAGGTATTATCGTTATCTCACACATATATTAACGTAATAATAAAAAGCATAAAGATCAAACATGAATATAATCTAATTTTTTCGATTCCAAAAATCGTAGAACAACTTTTATAAATTAAATTGTATTTACAATACAATAATATAATTATATTCCTTACGTACAAAGTAGTGATTCACAGAGCAAATGAAATGCATTATATATAAATTTAACAAATGTATATTCTATTAATTTTTCATTATAAATTCTAACTAAAACTGAGATTATAATGTATAACAATATAGTTTTAAATTAATGCATTCAATTTCATACATTGCAGTTTGCAAGCTTGGTATCGTTTGACGAAAATAAGCCGGGATATGTAAAATGGTCTGATATATCTGTAGCAAATGCTTACCAAATTAGTCTTAAATTCAAGACTTTAGCGAACGATGGTGTGATATTCCATCTAGAGGGAGACACCGATAGCAGTACTTTATCAATAGTTGATGGTCGTTTGGTCTTCAACAGTCAAGGTGAAATTTTGCGAAGCAGTTCAGCAATAACCAAATTTAATGACGGCGAATGGCACGTTGTAACCGCGACTCATAATGAAAGTCAGTTAAGACTCGATATAGATGATGAGTACATGAATAGTACAAACAGTAACCCACCGACGTTATATATACTTAACGGTGATTTATATATTGGAGGAGTGCCACAAAACATAAAAAGTGCACACGACGATCGACAATTGGATACATTTGTCGGACATATTGGGGATGCTACTTTCAATGGTGATATTATTAATTTTGCAAACACCACGGAAAGACCTAATGCACTTTTAGGTACTATAAGAGGAGGCGATGCTGGTTAGTTTACCTTCACAGATAGTTGTTTTTAATACACATTCGATTAAAATAATTTTTATTATACATTATTTAGTCTCATAATGTGTTAAAACACGCACATTGATGATCGAATATTAAATAATTAATAATATACTATTGTCACTTGTATTAACTTATTATAATCATTCATTTTAGCTCCGCCAGTTGACACAGTAACTGATATACCATTACAAACTGAAAAAGTCGAAGACTTTACTTTAGCTATAACACAAAGCAGTAAGTTAACTAACAATTAGTGTGTGCGTTTATTAAATTAAAAAAAAATAGAAAATTTATAATTTTAATAATTACAAGATCTTTAAAAATTGTATTATTTACTTTGTAGATATTGTAGATGTTGGGAAACAAGATGGTTGGGACAATGAACAACGGCCTGAACATGAAGGAAGGCCTGAAACCAATGAGGAATCAATAGTAGATGTGACAACTAAACTCTATACGACGACAACCCAAGAACCAGAAACAGTCGATGACTGTCGGTTGCCATATTATCCAGTTTCCGATCCTGATGCAGGAAATTCTTGGAGACTAGGTGAAAAAATAAACTAATATTTACAGGAATATACTCAGTTATTACTTTTATTAATATATACTGAAAAATCGTCATTTTCAGTTGAATTGATAAATATATTTGATTTAATATACCATATAAGTTACTACAATTCTATAAATTATGTTAACAATTGTTTAATTGAATTTTAGGAGCCATGGAAAGTAGTAGATTAGAATATGATAATTTAAGAGAAGAATACAAAAATAATTATGATTTCCAAATAGAAATCAGAACTATGTCAGATGAAGGAGTAATATTTTATGCTGCTAATCAAGATAATACAAGAATAGTATCATTATTTATGAAAAATGGACAGGTAATGTAATTATGTTCTTGAATATTTAATATATTTATAATCGATTATGTACAAATTTTAATTGAAATGTAATAAATTATATATATTTTATAATCTTGTGAACATTCTACAGATTTTCTATGCCTTTGACTGTGGTGGTGACATGACGTTATTACAAAGTCCATGGAAAATAAATGACAATCAGTGGCATAAAATACTATTTAGGCGAGAAGCCAATTTTGGTGAAATGCTTATCGATGAACAGGGACAAATCAATGATTATTCTAAGAATATAGTTTGCATCACTGATATCTCTCCGCCATTTTATGTAGGAGGTGTTCCATTAGAAAAAGCCAAGTCTGTTCTCAACAACATTGTATGTATAAGAATTTAGTTTATTCATTGAATAACAAAAATAGGTTTACATTCCTACTATATAAATGTAATATACAAAATATAAGTAATATAATTTCCAAACATTATTAAGTTTATAAATATTTATAGGGGACTAAGAAACCCTTCGCTGGATGTTTGAGGAACTTTACATTAAATGGACAATCAGTTGGAGAACCATCTGCTAAAGTAGATGTAATACCATGCTCAAAACGCATAGAACCTGGAATATTTTTCTATCCAGGAAATGGCAGCAACTACTATACAGCTAGTAAGTGATGCTACAAAATATTTTGTAATTTAAAAAATATATAAATTAGTTCTTATTTAATGAAACTATTAATTTAGTAGTTAATATACAATGAACAATAAATTTGTCCTTGATTTTAGACAACTACTATAAAAGTTTCGCTCAAATTATAATTTTTACAATTTTAATATTGAATTAATGCTCTTCTATGCTTATTATTAATTGAGATAATTTCACTTTAAAGTAATATTTAATTTTGATAAAAAAAAATACATTTCTTAATTTAAAGATTAGTTGATTTCACGTTATTCAAACAACATAAAAAATTCGAAATTTAAATGAACATTAATTCAATACTTTACATATAATATTTATTTAAATATATATTTAGCAATTATAATTTCTATTGTTCTCAAAAATACAGTATTCATGTATAATTTTGTTATTAGTGATATGATAAACTATTGAAAGAAAAAATATTTTAACAATTGTTTCATAAAAGTGAAGAAATTTGAAACTTAATACATTTTCGTTTCAGTTGATAAATTTAATGTTGGTAAATTTATGGACATTCAAATGGATATAAAACCTCGCAGCGCATCTGGTCATTTGTTTTCAGTACATTCTAAACAAAGTTACGTTTTGTTAGAAATGATCAATGGAACTATCAGATTTTTAGTTAAAAGCATGAAAGGAGATACAATTGAAACATCATATGAGCCTACCAAGCCTAATACGTTGTGTGATGGCAATTGGCATAATATTAGAGGTATTATTCATGATAAATTTAATTATTATTATATTCTTATTAACTTTGTTTTAATGTCAATTGATAATATTCTAACTTTAATATTAAATGTATGACTTATTATTTTAAATTCGAAAAGAATAACCATAAAATATTACTTGTATATTTATAATAATTATATTCTTTTGCAGTCTAATATATGTTAAATATCATTCTTAGTATGAAATTAAAAATTTAAACATTATGTTCACATTACATAAACATTTTTGCAAAAATTTAGTTTGATCTTTTTTTATTAAACGAACATTTAATAATTATCATTTTATAATTTATTATTATAATTTATAATATACTATAATATTATAATTTTTCTATCCATAGCATTGAAACAGAAAAATGCAGTAGTTTTATCTGTGGATCACAAATCTGCTCCAATCGGTGTGGGCAGTAGAAGTGTTGCACCTGTTATAACAAGGAATTCATTATATATTGGAGGTCATCCAACTCTTAACACATTACGAGGAAGTACTTCACAAACTCAATATGTTGGCTGCATAAACAATTTTATTATTAATACAAAACAAATTAATTTCGAACACGAGCGTGTTCATGGTCATGTTTTGACGGGTATTTGCCCTACCATATAATTATAAAAGAACAAATGACTTTAAAATAAAAAATATAGTAATGATTGAAATATTTACATAAAATATTCATCGCAAACAATATAATTTATGCTGATTTACAGAATTATTGATATAAAATTGTTATTCTATTTAATTTAAAATATCATCACACAATATATTTAACAATCCAAAGAAATAAAACTTTTATAGCTAAATTTAATCAATTTAGTATGCAGTTTTTAAACATTATCGTACTAAAGCTTGATATTGGTACCAAAAATAGATTATTATCTTTGTACTAAATATTATTAATTAATAAAAAAATGTCTTTTGTACAATGTACATTATTTCTTCATTTATTCTTCCTTCTTCGGTCGTGATTTAAAATACATCGCAGAACACATAACACTTGAACTCAAAAGCACAGAAATTCCAAGGTTTGTAAGAATAATTTTATCCGCAGAATCCATCCATACGGTCAAAATTCGAACTAAAAATTATGACGTGCATACAATTAAAATATTAAAATTATATTATTTTATATAATACTATAATTATAACTATATTTTTAATAAATAACATTTCTTTAAAACTCACTCAAATTACTCATAGCTGAAATAAACCAAGTAGTGACGGATATTGAATCTGAATTTCTTGCTTTTAAAATGGCAAACAATTGAGCTACTTTTGCAGATGCGGAGATTGGAGTACATAATGGCTAAAATTAATTTATCAATAATTTAAATATGAAAAAAACATATACACATTTTGATAATGAAACTTCATAAATTTACATTTTCTTCATTAAAAATTTGTTGTAGTATTTTATTATATTTGTTAATGTACAATAACAATTTATTTAAAAATATTGTCTTCTTGTTATTATTATAATTTGTATTATTCAACGACTGTATTACTGTTGCATCAATTGACAATTACTATTTAATTAGTGAATAAAATTACTATTATTAATAAGTAATCATTATTATTTGATTTTCTGTATTGAAATATTAAAATCATTATATTATTATAAACTTATAATAGTTTAACAAATGAACTTACAGCCATAAAAGTAAGGAAACTCTTTGGCACAAATTGTTTCAACATCAGCAGAAATATTATAAAGTACATAAAAGTAATTAATGTTGTCCGTTGGTCAATTGCTTTCTTATATTTCATAACAAGATATATCAAAATATACTGCTGGAATAGAATAACTGGATATTCCAAATAAGATAAAGCAGAATACCCGCTCACATAATTATAACTAGTCATTACAGTATAACTAAAAGAATAAAAATTATATGAAAGAATAGTATAAAGTATTAAAGTATATATAATAGCATAACTGTAAAAATTTTACCTTGTCAGTTCTAAAAATAAGCTCAGCAATGATAAATTTTGCGTTGATTTCATCTTAACAAGATTAGTAATTTGTGGAATTTTTTGAATACCACACATGACAATAATTATAATACTAACAAAATCTAACAAATTTTGTAAAGTTATTAAAGTACTCATGTTTTCTGAATATTTGTTAAAACTTAATCTAACAATTTATCTGACACTAACAATATTACTTCAAAAATGTTGCAAAAACTATCTTTTATTAACAAACATTAACTAATTTAAATTTCTTCAATAACTAGTGTCAAATAATTTAAAATGAATTTGAAATTCGATTTTACTTGCATAAGAACAAATACAGACTTTTTTTAAAAAGAAAATATTGCAATCAATTAACTGTTTGTTGTAAATGTAACCTTCATTTTTTTATAAATGACTGTAGAGTAAAAGTAATAATATCTTATTTGCCTGTAACTTGGCTATAATCCAGTGGGATTATACTGAGTGAATATTATTGGATTTTATGTCCCAACAAACAATTCAATTGTCTTCTGAAACACAACGAATGCTATTAATTGAGTAAATTAATAAAATTAAAATTATAAAAAAAGTACATTTTTATTTAATTTTATGAAAATAATTAACTCAAGTAAAATAATTACTTTATTGTAAATTAATTATAATTAGTTTAAAAGAATTGAATATTATTGTATATATAATTTTTATATAAAATTAATTATTTGCCAAATTTGATCAAGCTGTGATGAAAGTATCATTGCATAATTATAATAACAGTGAAATTTCCTTAATTAAAGCTTAATTTGAAAATTTTTTCAAAAATATTCAATATAAAGTCATAAATAAGAACATTGATTTTTCATAAAACAGATAAATAATGTAAATATTGTATAATAACAACTTTTATATAAAATTAACAAACCTGAGTCACAGTTCAAATTATCAAATTTTATTAAGTTATTTAAAATATTTTATTTTTATGGAACCATCTTCTTGTTTCTGATACCAATCTTTTATTATATAAATTTAGAGCATTGTCATCTTATAAAAACAAGCAATTTTAATCTTGAACAGATTTACTCATATGGTCATGAGTCTTTCAGATACTCTTTCAGATACTCCGATATATTCCCTGCCATATAATGTCATATTTTCTTCATAAAAAATAAAACAATAACATAAAAATAAATTTTGAAATGAATGCTCTTGATAAAAGGTCATAAGAAATTATAACGAAAAGGTAATTTTCTGATCCAAAAGTGTAAGAATAATTATAAAGTAAATAGTAATATTTCCATACAATTTAAACATGATTAAATTAAAAAAAGTATTTAAACAATAAAATTCGCTTTATTTCAATACAGTATTCATATTTCAATTTTAGATTATAATTGGCCGATTTAGTACAATTTGGTTAGATTATATATTTTCTTGATTGTTAAATAAAATGTATTCCAATTTAAAAATTATAAATTAAATTATAAAATGAACATAAATACACTATGAACATAAATAAAATTCGCTTTATTTCAATACAGTATTCATATTTCAATTTTAGATTATAATTGGCCGATTAGTACAATTTGGTTAGATTATATATTTTCTTGATTGTTAAATAAAATGTATTCCAATTTAAAAATCATAAATTAAATTATAAAATGAGCATAAATACACTATGAGGATATATATATTTAAAATGATATATTTAATTGATTTTAATTTCATTGAAGTGAATTTCATAAATCTTGTAAAATAAGTATAATTTTGAACTAAAAATGAAAGATTAAGTGTCATGTATCTACAGATTTACAACAGGATTCTTTAAGATGATATTACCTTTAATTATGATTTCCATCAAATTATTGTTCATTTTAAGATCATCAAATACAGCATCGCAATCTATTATTTACAAGCGATATTCTATGTATTAACTATAATGCATTATCCATTAATAATTAGAATTTTGTTGTTTAAATCATCAACTGATAAAAAGTTGAACATTGTTTTTATAACCTGATTGCGATTAGTACGATTCACAAAATAATCACCAAATCACCTGCTAATCCCGCTTCACTCTTACCATTACACATAACCTTCATCAATTAAATCAAGTGCGAATTTGACATAAGTGGCGCATGCGCATTGATATGCACGTGGAAAAGATATACCGGGTGTATACAAATTAAGAAATCATGTCGTCATATTATATATACCATAGAAAATATAAATTTAAAACACAATAGCAAATAGTAAAAGTAATATTTGTCCATTAATTGGTTGAATAGCAAAATAACAAAATTGTTATTATTATAAGTAACGACGCCCTAAAACAGGTCTTACAAGTGCAAACTGCAAAGTGTACATTTGCACATGCGCAGTGATTAAAATTATTTCATTCTACAGTGTATGAGTAAGTTGTATACTTTAGTGTACACTGTACAGTATACACAGGTCAGTTTTATATCTGTATGTTCTGTATATCCAATGACTTGTCACAGTTGTCAAGTTGTCATTTTGCTTGTCAACTTGTTAGTATCAAACTTTCTATTGTAGAGTAATTTGTGTTGAATAGTATAACTGATATGATTGAGTTTTAATGCTACATTTTGTTCGCTAAAAAATGCATTGATTAAAATGAAATAAAATAAAGATGTGTCTTTCAACTGAATTGATAGTTTCAAGAAAAAGTTTTATTTTCACAAATCTAACAATAAAATAACCTATTTTGTAATCTTCACAGAATTGTTATTTTCATATATAGAATTATAATTTTCATTGTTATTGATATCTAAATAATTTAAGATAATTTCGTAATCTATGAATTTGGGCATTTTTAATAAAGTTAATTCGAAGGTAAGTAGTTACATGGCTTCAGGGATATAGTCAGATGTTGAAGTTATTGATATTAAGTAATAAATTCAATTTTCATAAATAATTTAAAGACTTTACTTTTTATTTATAAATATACAATTTTAATATCGCTCATATATATATGTATGTAAAAATAATAATAAAAATCATAATAAACATTAAATAGTATTATTTATAAATTATATAATAACGATAATAAAGATGTTTTAAAAATGTAATATTTTATTTGAATTAAAAAATTCGCACATATTAGTATGTTGCAATGAGTTTTTGATTAATACTAATTATTAACATAAAAACCATAAACACGTTATTTGTTACATGATTGATTAAATTGAACTTTGTATTTTGCAAATATTTAAATGAAACATATACATGAATAGGATAGTAATATTAACATGACAGTTTTACATACAGAAAATAATAATTCAAATTATTTTTAATCGGATCACAATGTTATAAAGTTACTGTTTTTTTTTTTTTTTTAATTGAATGTAGTAGATAAATTATGACATATAATACCAAGAAATACATTATCATTGTTAACTTTAACTAATAAATAGATCTTAATTGTATTTTTATCTATATTAATTATATACCAATATATTAATTAATAGATAACATTTCCTTTGAACATAAAATTAATGACTAATATAACAAACAAAACATTTAAAATAAACGTTGAATTCTTTGTAATTTATTATCACAATAAATATATATATATATTAAATGTTTTATTAATGTTATAAATATACATATCAGTAATCAAAGTTATCATTATTATTATTATTAATAAAAATCAAACACACACACACATATATATATATATAAAGTAAAACTGATCGAAATGTGTTTTTATTTCATACAGAACACTTGTTGTGGGATGTATTCAGAGTGGGCCTCTTTGAGTACCTTGATCCAACAAGGTTCAGAAGAAAGTCAAAGTGTTTTAGAAAAATTTGCGCCTGGAGTTGGCAGAGAAGTTGCTCTTTCAATTGTTAGACATCTTGCTGCTAACATTGGCATTACTCAAGCAGCCGAACCCAGCACATTAAACACTGATCGAGAAGTACAATGGTGCATGGAAGTCATCTGCTTTGGACTATCTTTACCATTAGTTGAACATGACACTGTCAGAGACTGCGTTAATGTTTATTGTGAATGGTTATCTGCTCTGCATTCTTCTCCCAAAGTTTCAGTTCCAAAACCAATAGTTGATGATCCAAACTTTTATGCAAGAAAAATCATTGGACATTTCTACAATTTATTTGTACCTCGTAGAGGGGAAGGTATTTTAATGGCATAAAACTTGATTAAAATATTACATACGTAATTTCCTGATAGAAATATTTTCAAAATTTATTCTTACAAAATTTCAGTCAGGAATTGGCAAATTAAAAACATATTTGTAATCTAAATTTATCCTTACTCTTTTATAGTCTGGCCATTTTTATATCAGGATTTAGGTAAACCAATAAACTTGTTCTCCATTATTTGTTTTTCATAATAGGCTGTACGATCTTTATCATCATTGATACGAATGTGATGGAATTATTTCAGGTTTAGATACAATTAACAGACAAGCAGTATTATGTCACAGAGTTTTGAGAACCTTACAAGAAGTATCAAGAGGACCAGCACCCTTAGAAAGAGAAACATGGGAAAGCTTGCTTCTTTTCTTAATTGGAATAAATGACGCCTTGTTAGCACCACCAGCGGTTAGAGAAGATGCTGGAGAACAATTGTGTGAAAGAGTTTTAGGCGTTCTTTTAGAGGTACTATTTTAGTATATTAATTTTTAATTTAGTTAATAAATCTTTAAACATAAAACAAGCATCATAATAATGCAATGTTAATTTATATGTTCATTCTTAAAGAAAATATGTAAACATTTTTTTAGGTTTGGTTGGTAGCTTGTGAACGTAACTTCCCATCACCACCATTATGGCGAACGTTGAGAGAATCTTGTTTACGATGGCGACACAGATTGGCTTTAATCGAACAGTGGAATCGCGTTTGTTTAGCTCTAACAGCTCGTTTATTACAAATTATGTACGGACCAATGTTTCCAGAATTAAAAATAAGTACGCACTTTTAGAAATTTGTTATTAATTTTCAGAAAAAGTATCATTAAAAGCACTTAGTCATGTATTTATTTTTATTTATACGTATAATAAAAGTATTATTAATACATTACAAATATTTTTAATAAAATAATTAATAAGACTTTTTAAATGTTATAATTATTGAATATAATTAATATTGCTTGACATTAATGTCAACAGTGTGCATCAATTGCATATATTTAATTATTATTTTATAACAATGTGATATATAGGCGAGGAAGATGTACATCTTGTTTCACCAACAATGCCACATGAAACCGTAGCACAGGCTTGGTATCGGTTGCTTCGCACCATTGGTGATCCAGTAGATTTGTGTCGTCCTGCTGTGATATCGCAAACACAAGCATTCTTGCAATATGCTATTGCAAGTTCAACCGTGGTCGACCCTTGTCAACATCCATGTTTGCAAAATTTGCCCCACATCTTTTTGAAAGCTATCAAGGGAATTGCTGGACAAGTGGATGCTTTTCTAGGTAAAGTATTGAAAAAGTAGTACATTATATTTGTACTCTCTGCAGCAACTATGTCGAGCTCGCACTTATACACTGTATTTAATACATATACACGCTTTTTCACATTCTGGTGATGGTTTGCACGCAAATTATGATTTGTTATAGGGATCTCACAGGCATGCTGTTGGGAGGAGTGCTGTGTCACTAGCGTTCCTTCTTTTGGTTTTGGCGTGTGTGGATTTAGTGGTGTATCTGGCGAGAAAAACATCAGCAAGGATCAGCCACAACCATCGCCAACGCCACCAACTCAACGCCGACTAGCAAAAAGCTTCAGTGTCACGCCTTCCGCCGTAACTAAGGGTATCCAGCACTCTTTTCATTTACTTTCTCACTCATGGGCACAATATATATATATTCTTATAAATACTCTGAAAGTGATTAACTCTATTTGTTATCACAATTTTGATTGTATAAACAAGATAAGATGAGTAAATTAATGGAACGAAAATTATGATTTAAATAATTGTTTTCTCAGTCAAAATGGCAGATAAATAACGATTTATAATATTTTACAGTTAAAATATTACATTGCAAAAAATGATTGGATAAATGTCAAAAAATATCATACATTTGTCAGCTTGTATAATCTAGAGTTTTTATAAAATTAAATAATTTGTAGAAAGATTAAAAGAATTTAAGTAGGACAATTTTTGATGAACTATTTTAATGTTTATTTATATTTTTTAATCAATAAATAGTTCAAATTTTGTTTATAAAAAATTAAGTTTTTTTCTTATGTAGAATAAACATTAAATTTATTAATAACATTTTGTTTAAATCATTATTATTAAACTTATTATCAATATTTCATATTACCTTGTATATAATTATGTCAAAATAAATTTATCTTGTTTATCAAAATCTGTTTGATTTATTATGTATATATTATTTTAATGACCAAATTTATTATAAATATATTTGTGTGTGTATATATAAATTTGACAGCTAATTTGAGTGTTAAAAACTTTTTAATTTATGGGAAAATGTTTTCAGAGTAATAATTTCATATAATATACTATTTTATCTGTAAGGTCTTCAAAATAAAATATGTGTTAAGTGTAAATCAGTTTAATAAATAACCCATTCTTAAGATAAATACATGGAACCCAGACCCAAAGAAATATTTTATAAATAAATTGATTTAACCCAATAGTTGGTATAAAAGTGTCGATTTTTTATTTATTATGTTCGAATTATTATTGTTCAACATTGTATTCATATGTCCAACGTAGTTGGAATTTTTCTATCAAATTATATATATATATAAATTGTCAGATTATGTACCTAATATATGTGTGTGTATATATATAATAAAACATTGTATTATTTATACAAATAAAGCAATAATCATTGATATTCATACAGGAATTCCGAAAGCATCTTTGATCGGACTTACAACGAGTCGCGTTACCAGCACGCCTCTCGTAATAACATCTAATTCAGGTCCATCTTCAACTTCAAGCACAACTTGTAAGATCTATAATAAAATAAATATAGCAATAAAACATATTTTTAAAAATAATTATGTTTCTAAACATAATTTCATCTTATATTTCAAAAGACAATATATATGTATTCTACATTCAATTTAATCTATTTATTAGCCATGATATCTCTTGGACAAGACATAAGACCACCCTTGGCTCCGGGAAGACCGAAATGTAATTCTATTCTACATCTTTTTGGGGAATGGCTTTTCGAGGCAGCTTTTATTGGTACAGAGGGTTGGTCACAAAAATTACCCCGTGAGTAATACTTTGATGTTAATGAATTTTATAACATTATACCAATTACAAATAAATTTTAAAAGTTAAGTAATTTAACTAAATTTATTTATAAATGCTTAATATTTTTTAAAATATGAAAATGTATGCTTCTTATATAAATATAATGGAATAAACGTACTGATTTTGTTTAGAACCATCAGGAGTTTCAAAACGGCCTTCTTCAGTGTTAATAGATGGTCCGAATTCACTTCAAGAAACAACCAGTGAAATTCCACCATTTTTGAGCATAGATCATTATGAATCCGGAAGAGCTGAAGCTATAGGAGCACTATGCAGAATTTTCTGTGCAAAAAAGACGGGTGAAGAAATTTTACCTACGTACTTAGCTAGATTTTATCAAACAATGCAATATGGTTTAAAAATTGGAGAGGTATTATATATTTAATCATATACATAAATTATTTATATTATGTATATAACAGATATACTAACTGATTAAATGATTCCCTAGAATCGAGATTGTAGTGAGACTTTGGCAAGTATTTTATCAAATTCGGCAGATTTGTTTCGTTTAGACTTGGACGGAGTACAAGTTTTAGTACCGGCAATTTTATCAGCCTTAGAAATAGTTTTGCCAGAAAAAGATTTAAAACTAAAATCAAATACCATAACTAAAATTGATCTCAGAAGAGCATCCATACATCTACTGCTTTCTATGTTGGTTTTACCACTACATTTTCAGGTAAATACTAAAATTAAAGCAATTTTTATTATATAATAATTCGTTTTTTTCATATTGAGTAATAGATATATTAACATGTAAAACGTAACAAAACAATATAATTAATATTATATTAATACACATTTTAGAATCTTGTGATAAGAGACTTACCATCTATGAACAACTTCAGTGCAGAGAAAAACCAAACTACATTTGCTCAGTTAAAACCGAGATTGATGAATTTGCTTATCAATGCATTGCAGGTGGAAACTGATCCACAAAACACTCATATGCTCTTAGGTAAAAATTATTAATTAAATGAAGAAAATTATTATAATTATAAAACTTGAACTTCATTATGAAATTTAATTACGAAATTCAAGCTTAATTATTGATTAAAGGAATTCATATTTTATTAATTAATATGAGTAACTACTGTTAGCAATTGGAAATTTGCATACAGAAATAAACTAGTATCATTATTTTATTTCCAGGTGGATTATTGCTAAGTGTTCAAGATTCTGCTTCAGCAGAAGAAGTAGAACAAGTAACTCAACCAGATATACTTCCTAATGACACGACAACTAATTTGCTATCTTCTGGTGAGTTTGAATTAAAAACAATTCGAGTGACTGATATTTAAATTGCTTCAGTGATACACGATTTTCTTTTAAAATTATTATAATTTTTATCACGATTTTGCAGCTGAGAAAGAATTTTATAAAAACTATTCTTCTTGCTTATATACAATCACACCTTAATTAATATATTTAGCTTTAATTGCTCGAAGTTTGTAAAGCTTTTTTTATAATCATGTCATAATTTGCTTTTCATGTGCTTTTTTATTACTCTGTTCTTCATTTCGATTATAATTTGATCCGTTGTGCGTACTCCATTGTACCGTCATCATCGCTTGATAGTCACCAGCGATTCAGCCAGTCAGATAAGCATTTCCAGTGACCTACGATCACTAGGTGACGCGTCCGATATCAGCACCACACTACAAGAGGAGAGCGTTGCATTCGGTAATTAATGTGTTACAGTTGAATTATTTCTTTCAAATTAATTAATTATAGTAGTTAGTTTTAGTTTTATTTCGCAACAATTTTTATATAAAGAATTATATTTAATTCAATTAAAGGTTTTTGAATTCTATACACACTGACTAATTATAATTAAATCATTGTTGTTACAGACTCGGCGCATGCTCTTTTTGTTCGAGCGACATATCTTGTATGTCATAGATTGATATCATCCTGGAAGACAGATTTGAATATTTCATTAGCGGCACTTGAAATGCTTTCGGGGTTAGCTAGAACGCGGATACGTGAAACAGGTAATTAAATACATGTTTCAGTTCTTCCAAGACAAATGTATTCGATTAAAGTTTTAAACATATACATTTTTCATTGAAAAGTAATTAAATAAAATAATTCAATAACGTTTATATAACTCTATTAAAAGTTTAGGATTAAATGAACTATATTACATGCAGCAAGGAAATTGAGAGGTTTGCTTTTAAATTTACCAAGTTAAAATTATAGTATATAAATATTAGTAGTAGTAAGATGGAATAATGAAAGATGTAAAATGCAATTTTTATAATTTATAAACTATAATACCATTAACGTTTTTAATTTACAGATGCATTAGAATGTAAACGAGCAGTCAAATGGCTTTGCGATTATATTGCTAATCAGTGTTGGCGACCTCCACCGGCTCATTCCAAAGATCTTCATTCTTCGATAGTTGCTGCCTTTTCGTGTTTAACTACATGGTTAACTGCTCATCCGCAATTGTTACAAGTAAGAATTTGTTATTTTAATAGCAATCAATCAAAAACATTATTTCGCAAATCTTGCATTTTGATTGTTATTGTAGGATAAAGATTGTTTAATTACGGTACTAGAAGTAGTAGAGTTGGGAGTATCAGGTACAAAAAGTATTGGAAAACCAGGGGAACCAATTAAAATGAAAGATGAAAAGGAATTGAAGCCAGCATCGATGCGCGTAAGAGATGCTGCAGATGCTCTTTTGACTATAATTCTTGAGCAGGTACGATTCTAATTGTTCAGTAATAAAAAGTAGATTAGAAATTTTACAAAAAAATAAGACGAAAATTTGCCACAAAATAGTAACGCACATCTAATTGGAATCTTATAGGTTGGGTATTTTCCAAGCGCTTGTGGCGCACAGTCATTATCTTCATTAGTTGATGAAGTATCGTTATTAAAGCATTGCAATAGTTGGCCAGGAGGAAGGGTAGCAAGACAAACTGCGGTAGAGCGTTTTCGATATTTTGTGGCAGAAAATGCAACTATGTTGGCTCTATTAGAAGAGCCCTTAGGGAATGATCAAGATCCTCAACCAACAGTAACGGTACTGATTCGAGGTCCTCATGGCAGGCATGCTTGGACTATGCAATTGCGTCATTTGCCAAGACATAAGTCTAGTATGAGAAGTGTAAATAATAATCCAGGAAGGCCTCTCCCTTTAAATGAACCTGTGCCTCAATTTGATTACAAACCTAAATTTTTCCCAAATAATATAGATAAAATTCCACATTGTAAAGTGTAAGTGTTTAATATTATATTACTAATAATTACTATACAATATTATTACGTTTATAGTATATCACGCAAGAAATATAATTAACGTTTTGTGTGTTTTTAAAAATATAACAAGAATAGCTATAATTTACCATAAACAATGTTTTCGATTACGGGAATTAATTTTTGTTATCATCTGGAATAATAATTCTATCTTTTTATTCAATTTCAGAGACGAATCAATTCCTAGTTTAGATATAATAATGAACGAAAACGAAGAAATAAAGAATGATTATCAAATGTTGTCACAAATTCTTGATCGTCAAATCAATTTAGAAACAAAAACAAATGAGATTTTAGAAAAAGAAGTTGACAATAAAATAGATGAATGCGTTCCGCCTCAAATATGTCATGAATTTCAAACTGCAAGATTATTTTTAAGTCACTTTGGTTTTTTGAATTTAGAAAGTAAAGAAAATAACAATACTGGAGCCGGTGGTTTAATCGCTCTTGATCCTACGTTACCAGGATTTTGTTCAGATTTGGAAAACTTGGATCATATAAGTCCAAGAACTTGTGATACAGTTCATATATTTTATGTGAAATCTGGGCAGAAAAATGCAGAAGCAATTTTAAACAATGTGGTAAAATTAAATTTATTTTTCTATTCTTTTTATTTTAACGATATAACAATTATATTAAGAATTTAAAAAGAGATCTGGAATGAAAAGAATATTCCATTACATTATTGTGTACATTTGTTCATTTTAATTAAATAATTGATTTAATATTACACAATTTAATAGATATTTTAATATATTAATTGTTAAATAGGTCCATGAGAACAATGTTTCACCGTACTTTATGGAATTTTTGAGTTCTCTTGGATGGCCAGTCTCAGTTTCATCACATGCAGGTTGGACTGGTCATGTTTCTACATCTTGGAGAGCAACTGCTCAAGTAAGCATTCCACAACCAGGTCAAAGTGATCATGGTGGCGCTTTGTATAATGGAAATACACATCTTTTATATTGGGCAGACGTAAGTTCTGAAATTGCCTTCGTGGTACCTACTCAGAATATGAATACAAATGTAGATATACTAGAAGATGCTTCTTGCAGTGATTCCAGTAGTAATCAATGTAAGTCTTATTAAATAACATCATTTAATTGAATCTGATTTCAATCTTAACTGTAATATTATAATATTAATAACAATTTCCAGCATGGTTTGAACGTAGTGTAAGTGATTCAACAAGCTCACGATCATATACAGCATCTATAAATACAGCAAACCAAACGCCAAGGGCAATGTCTCTGGATTTAGAAAAACAACCCTCAAGTTTGGAAACAGGATCTCTAAGCACACCTGGAAATGATCCTATTAAACCAAGGAGATCCACAAAAAATATGCTTCCATTGCAGACTGATACTAAAATAATGATTGTATGGTTAGAAAGTTTAGAAGATTATGCACAATTTCCCGTAGGTTAGTACATTTACGAGGAAATTTTTATTTTTTAAATAAATTGTTACAATAAAATTAATCTTCATAAATAATATAAATTAAATTTAAATCTTACCTGTTGAAATAAATTAATATAATAATATTAATATATAAATTGTATATATTTTAGGTGAATTATTGAACTACACAAATACAGGTCTTGAAAGTTCTCGCATCGTACAAGCTTCAGATGTACAAGTTCTATTTTTACAACCGTTAGGAAGTGGACTGATAAGAGTTAAATTACAAGCTCCAATCTCAAGAATTAATATTGCTACGCCATTAGTTGATGGTATGGTTGTTTCTCGAAGAGCCCTCAGTTCTTTAGTTCGACAAACTGCGTTAAATATGGGACGTAGAAAACGCTTAGATAATGATAGGTAATTTTATATACTACTTTATGTACAATAAAACAATATTGTTTTTGTGCATATGGATTTGTTATTTTCTTTACATATTATTTATGTTTCAGTTACCATCCTCCGCATGTAAGAAGGCGTTTAAAAATTCAAGACATGGTTCAGAAATATCGAAAAAATTTATTGCAAGCTGAATTGCTGACACTTTTATTCAGTAGTACACAAATATAACGTTATGTTTATTTTTAAAGAAAAGAGTTGATATTAGCAGTATTTTTACAATATTATTAACCATTTATAATACATATATAAATTGTATAATATTGTAATAACGTTTATTTTAGAATTCGTTTTACGAATTCACTTATTATATTTAATTGAAAAATGTTTTTTGTCATATTAATTTATATAAATTTATTTTTTAAATTTATTTTAATAATGATAGTATTTATAAAGACTTTTCTAGAAAGAATTAAATTTTTATAAAAAAATTTTTTTTCTTTTGCTAAAATGATTCATTTTATTTAATCATATGTAAATTTGATCATATTTATAACAGATTTCACATTCTATAATAAATAAGACTGTCTTAGACTGCAGTTTATTATAAAAAATTAAAATTCATGTATAATTCACCTTAATATTAAAACATCTCTAATACTTGAACTGTAAAAACTCATGATAATACAAAATACTTTGACATTCATTGAATTTCCACATAATTGTTAAAAAATTGTAAAATAATTGTAACATATATATCTTTATTTATACCGTTATTGGGGGTATGTTGTACTTATATTTAATTTAATGATTTTCGTTCTAATGTATATTTTATTAAAAATGTAATGTAGATTTATATACTTATTACAAAATAAATGCAATAAAAACGTTTTCATAATGACTTATCTTTAATTGAAACTTAATATAGATACTGTATTTATATTCTAATTAAATATTCAATTTAATATAATTATAAACGTTTATTTTTATGTAAAAATATTTATTTGAACGGTTATGGAGAAAGTTACTTTTAAGGACGACGAAACTTGAAGAGTAATATTCTTTTCCATTTACACATTCATCCAAAAGAATGATTAATCATTTTATAATAGTATTCCAAATATAAGTAATTTTAAAGTCTACATTATGAAATAGAGACAAGGTGAAATCATATTGTCTTTAAGATAATACTGAATCAATAAAAGAGCATAATTTCGTTGTTAAATATTCAAAATAATATGAAAATCGCTTTATTATTCACGTCGATCTATAGTTGGAAGCTTTTTTTTTTCCAGTCTTAAAAATATGAGACTATATTGGAACTAGCAAATACCGATGCTAGTTAAATGTTAAATAGCGGCGCTGTTACTGAAGTGTCATGGTGACAAGTAATATGTACATACAAACGTTTATTTAATTTATCAATTTCTTGTTTTTTGACAAATAAAATAATGTTAATGTAAGTTTAAATGAAAAATTTAAATTTAATACTATTTAAAACTAACAAAATAATTACAAAATAAGAAAAGCAATTTAATTATTGCATGTTTGAAATCTTTTATAACATATTATTAGTGTCGTTAAACAAAGATTTTTAACTCTCAACGTCTATTTCATAATTCATACTCCTAAATAAATATTATACAGGTGAAGAAGTCATGACAGGTTACTTTTATGTCCGCCATTTAATTAAGTTCACTAACAATCCGCGAGGATCTATGCTATTCTATTAGTTTCATTATAGAACATTTCTAAACTTCTGGATGGTGGCCTTCGAAGACTTTTGAAATTTTGTCTGATCTTAGTTCTCTTGTTTCTCTCTTTATGTCTCTATAAGCTTCAATATGACTTCGTAAACTTCATCCATATATAAATTATCAAGCCAGGATCTACTTTTATTTTTCCATGGTTCCCACCGATGAAAGTTCTTCAAGTTCTTTGATCATATAATATAGTTTATTTCAAAATTATCAACCTCTGTGACTATCTACTGGTTTAATTTACGGTACTGCCCGTGAGAAGTTTATTATTTATAGACTATGTTATTATTTTTTATAAATATAATGTAATGAAATTTCTAAATATTATGTAAAATAATTCTGGCTAATTCTATTAAAATCTCGTCAATATTGCCTACATTCAATTTAAGTTATATAAATACTTACTATAAATAATGTCCATTTGTCCACGCACATCTTGCAGTTCTTATCCAATTATCAAGGGGCGCAGTAGCGCCCCGATGGCCCGACGAGCCAAGGTGAAGCGGAACGCTAACGCGACTCTATTTTCTTGAAATCTTGAATTCCAACTCCATGTCGAAATTTTATTTATACAGTTGTTTTTATGTAAAATAACATCTTTTCAGCCATACAGGATACATCCCCAGACGCAATTTTATGAATAATAATATAATCCCAGCAAACGGAAATTTATAAAATCCAATCAAAACCAACGAATTCCAATAAAAATACGTTAAATGTATTGTGGTTGTGTCTTGTGTCCATTTCCCAATAAAAAATTTAATAATAGTATCGGATGTTATTGTACTTTATTGATTTAAAAGCTAACAAGTATTTTTTGTTTATTATTATGATTAGCCATACCTAAATTATAATTGTACTTTATAGTAAAATACTAATACATTACACTGAAATGTTATAATCTTATTGTAACGTATTTTTCATTGGACATTATTGGAATTCTCCAATAACAAAACGCACTTATTTATCGAAAGTTGTAGAATATTTTGACACGTTCTAACTTTATATTGGATTATATTTGTAAATGATCAATAAACAGTAATTATTTTTTATGGGGTTATGAAATGATTTAAAAAGAAAACATTTTATTGTCGTTTTCCAATGGAACTATATCAAACTATACGAGTATTTATCGGATTCTGAAATAAAGTACAACGCAAATGTATAAAACACGTTTAACATCAAATCATAATATAGAAAAATTAGTTTTAGTTATTTTATTGTATTGTTTCAAAATATATATGGCATATGTTCTAAGTCATAATATAACATTGATAGAACAACATTGCGGGACTAGACTTTTTTTAGATTTTTCGTCTCGAAGTAACAGTACTTTGTATTAATAAAGGACAGACAATTCACATCAGATATCTGTATCCTTTATTAATAAAATATATTTTTACGTCTTGAAGACTATAAATATTAAACAATTAAATTTATACAAGTTCATATCAGCCTTAATAGCGCATAATTCAATACTATTAAAATACTGTTTAAAACATATGAGTATTAGATGGTGGGAGTGGCAGCATCGACATACGATGCAAGAAGTTAAGTAAAATTGTAGATGAATATTATTTGGATCGGTAACCATTTTCAAAATAAGTTTTAATATATATTTTTATTGGCTGTGTATTTTTGACTATTTATTGAGATTTCTTGAAAAATTACAATAACTGGTGCACTGGTAAGCACAAACCCAATATAATCCAATACAATTTTTTAGTTATCGGAATTTATAGATTTCCGTATGCTGAGAATCATAATAATATATAATATATAATATATATGTATACACACTATATATACTAAAATTGATTTAACGATTATATTACCATTGTTTAAACGACGAATTAACACAAATTTAAATTTCACAATTAATTGATTAAGACAAAGAATAATCTATGCATAAAATTACCTCCATGTTTAAATATAACAATTACAAATGCATTTCTATTTTATATATATTAATGTTAATGAATATGACCATTTATGGTTTCATTTATAAGGTTTTAGTCGTTTTTGTATAAAAATTCCTTAACTGAGTTCTTCCTATTTGCCAACCTGCGCATAACATTCGCGGGGTTTCGTTGGTCAAGAGAAAAAGTTCTGGATAGGCGGATACACACATACCATACCTATCTTTGTATCCCCTCTCCGCATCTACTCCACAATAATAATCATCGCGAAAAATCGGCGAATGTTAGTAGAGATTAGTGCTGTGTCGGCACTTTGGTTTTCGTGTATTCTAGCGTCATTTTGATTAGGTATTTATATAGTCGATGTCGACTTTCTTATAGAAGACTGTTACTTTAATATTGATAAATTCACCACGTAGAGATGGTCCAAGTACGCTACACGCGCAACCTCTTCTTACGAGGAATATGTATTATTTATTTGTTTGCTTTTCTCGGATTTTATATCCAGATACCTGGTAAGTTAATGCGACTCAACACGGATTGTTACGAACACAATAATATCGCTAATATTTTCCTATTCTAACAAAAGCTGAATTTAATTTATTCCGAACTATTATTTATGCATCTAATAATAAATCATCGTATTTACAGACTTTTTTAATGTTGAGATTAATTAATCTTTGTAATGTAATCAAATTCAATACTTGATTATTTGGTAAAAAGTTGTAAACAATATTTTTTGATTCAACTTTTACTTTTTTGTCTTTTTATATTTATATATAAATTTCAGGTTATATTCTTTTTAACTCGCACATTCATGAAAATCAAATTCTTATTATTATGTTTACAAATCAGCTTAATCTGTACATTTTTTATACGTATTAAATTATGATTTAACACATTTATTGCAATATTCTCATTCATTAATTTGAATTAGAAGTGGTTAGTATGTATCAATGTATGCAAAAATAACACTTAGAATATGTAAAAATATAATTTTCGATTATTAACAATAATTACATATTTGACTACAAACCAGCTATGGAAAGGTTTCAATTATATTTTAGAGCAGATATATATATGGAATTATACAAGTATTTTATTTTTAAATAAAAATTAAATTTTATTTACAATATAATATATAATTCAATTTTTTTTGAAAAGGTTCATCATAAGATAATCAAGATTTGTTTTCAATTACTACAATGAATTAAATTTATCGTTAATTAGGAATTTTAGATTTAACAACTTTTTTATAACAGGAGAAAATCATTTTGAAAGAAAATTAATTATACCTTTGTTAAAAGGACTATAATGTAATTCATTTTTTTTGCTGAGAAGAAAAAATACGAAAACAAAAATAAAGTATAAAGTCAATAAAAACAGTGCTTTGATATTTTTTATTTCTCAATATTAAAGCTATTGTAAATTATGAAATAATAATTATAATCTTTATAAGCAAATCATATTCTTCATCTTAACAGACATTTGAAAAGAATTTGCATTGTTAAAAAAGACTGTCAAAAATATTTTTGAAACAAAATGTAATAAATTGATTATTAATTGATTATAAAT